>ML817050.1:0-10042 GCA_009831015.1 Picea engelmannii | reverse complement strand
TTAATTTTAAAACAAGAGTTCCATCTAAATGGGGAGTATTTAAAATTTTAATTTTGTTAAAAGGAACATTGTGCCATAGTACAGTGGGACAGATTAGGTCAGAATAAGTTTGAGTCTCATGATTGAATAGTAATCTAGGTTTACAATGTCTGCATAGGATTTCAAGCCATTTCCTTGGCAGTTGGAATAGCTATAAATATATTTTTCCATTCATGATTAATCATTCTTTATCTTAGGGTTTTTGAGTCTGTGATTTTTTCTTTCACTTGAGTAAATTTAAAGTAGATGGGGGTACACTTCAGACTAGTAGATGTAAGTTTTGTGTCAAATAAGTTAAGAAGACAAGTATTTTGTCTTTAGCCATCACCATATTAACATTGTAGCACCACTTTTCACTCACTACTGTGTAGGTGTTACTACGTGGAATAACAACATTCTCACTCACAATTAATCACATGCATTCAAAACAAGTTAAACACATTCAACACAAAGTAATCATATGATTTACTGCCATAATCAACAATCAATACTATTTAACATCAATTCATATACACAGCAGAATACATGATGATTATAATACACAGATATATAGAAACATAATTAAAGCATCATCTAGTACTTATCTTTGAACAGTAGTAGATTCCACCAACCAAGTGCAGGCCTTCCACGAACATCCCAGCCTTAGACCACACTACTCATCAGCTTAACAGTGGGTCACCCCCGAGCTGGGACTAAGCTCCACCCCAAGACAAGGAATCCTAGGCTAGGCTAAGGTTATAGGGAAACAAAACATAGCCACAAGGATGGGATTCTCTCCCAGGAACCTCTCACGCTCACTGCCCACAGACCCTCATTCCCCACATGCCTGTTCCACCCCAGGAGTATACACTTTCTCTATCACCTGGACAGTCCTTCGGCTGCTAACCTCCCTTTCCTTGGATTACAACAACAAGCCGGACCAGAAGTCTCCGGGCTCTATGGCAGCTACAAGGTTCCTTCCAGGAGTTCTCTCATTCCTCTGTACACTCTCTCTCCTAGAGAGAGTGTTGCTCCACTGGCCAACAAGCCACACGCAGTCTAGCACTGCGTGGCCACAACAATCAACAGGGAAAACTGACGTGGCTTTCCTATAGGCTCAACAATGGTTGAATGGCTCACAGTCACGACTTTGGGATAGAGACCCCATGCATAAGCTCAATCTCAGATAGAGGATACACATGGATTCTCCAGACGAACACAGGTTTTTCAGTTTATAATATGTACAAGGTTTTTCTGCAGAGGTTGGATCCGTTGTACCGCTCAGAGGATGTATCCCCTTAGTTCGTCGAGTGGAATGGAGGAGAACCCCCATCATGTCTCATCTTCGCCATTTTATTTGCATGGGTCAGGGCTAACACTTGTCGCCCTGGAAACTGCATGTGTTTACCCAGCACGCATCACCTTCCTCATGGTTAGGAACTTAGGATAAAACATGAAATGGTCATGCCTTTTTGGAATAATATTAAAATGTTATTCCCGAGGCTGAAGCCCCTTAGGATTAACACTTAGCCCATTTTCCCACCTTCCAGCCCCTAATCCCTTTCCTTCTCTATGGAATCTCAGTCCCCCTTCACTCATTCATCGTGGTCGGTCTGCACCTGGCGGTGTTTACAAATTTTTATTAATTTTCTCTGCGTGATTACATATACAACAGCAGGCTCCTGGACTTCAACACTTAGGCTCCCTGGCCTAACAAACACATAAGCCACCATCTTATAAAAACATGGCTCACCAACCTATAAAACATAATTAAAATTCCTTTCAGAACATGATTTACAATAGGGCTCGGCCTTAGGGACACTACAATCCCCCTCCCCTTATTTCTGCACTATCCTCAGTGAAACTTACACTGTCTCTGCAAGCCTTTCAAAATTTTCAAAAAGATGCGGGTACTCTGCCCACATAGCATCTGCATACTCCCATGTTGCTTCCTCAGGACCGTACCAGGTCCACTGGACATTTACAAACTCTATAGCTCGATTTCAGAGTTGTTTGCTTTTCCTGTCCAATATGTACACATGATGCACTTACAGGACACCTTTTGGTTCCACTTGAATCACATTCCAATCGATAACATGATTAGCATCAGGTACATATTTCTTAAGCAGTGAAACATGAAACACATTATGTACAGTCATAGATGCAGGTAATGCAAGCATGTATGCAATTGGCCCAATCCTTTCCAGGATCTCAAATGGCCCACAAAATCTTGTTGCCAATTTGGCACAACTTCCCAACTTCAGGGAACTCCTGTTAGTCCTCACTTTCAGGAAAACATGGTCACCCACTTTGAATTCTCTATGGGTTTTGTTACTGTCAGCGTAACTTTTCTACCTATCCTGGGTAGCTTTTACATTCTGTTTAATTTTTATCATTTGATCTTCCATCGCTTTGAGAAGTTCAGGCCCAACGACTGCTCTGTCAGCTAGATTATCCCAGCTCATTGGAGTGTTGCACTTTCTTCCATAAAGTGCTTCGAATGGGCTCATCTTCAATGATGCATGATACCCATTATTGTAGGCGAATTCTACCAAATGCAGGTAGTCTTCCCACCTTGATGGTTTATCCATCACATATATTCTCAGTATGTCTTCTATTACCCTGTTCACCCTCTCTGTCTGACCATCAAACTCAGGATGATACACTGTACTAAAGTTCAAATTCGTTCTAAATCCTTTGAACAGTCCTTTCCAGAAATGTGAACTGAATTTCGGGTCCCTATCAGACACAATTGTCTTAGGAATTCCGTGCAAGCGTGCAACTTCTTTTAAAAAGATATCAGCAACATCAACTGCCCTGTGGGTGGTTTTTAGTGGAATAAAATGGGTAGCTTTAGTAATCTTTTCCACCACCACCATTATTGAATCATGTTGCTTTCTTGTTCTAGGTAGTCCGGTGATAAAATCCATTGTTACCACGTCCCATTTCCATTTAGGAATGGGTAAAGGCTGCAGCAACCCTGTTGGGTGCCTATGCTCAGCCTTAACCTTCTAGCACTCCATACATCCGACGATGTATTCAGTGATTTCCTTCTTCAGACCCGGCCAGAAGTAATGGCTTTTGACTACTGCAACAGTTTTCTGGTATCCGGGATGTCCAGCATAAGCCACGTTATGCATTTCTTTTAGAATTGCTAGCTTCAAATCTCGGACATTGGGTACATAGACTCTGTTTTTATACAGAAGTAAGCCATCATTTCCCAAGGTGTAACTTTCCTTGGTCTGTGGTCTCTCACGCTGTTGTATCTTTGCTACTAAACCTCTGTACTGCAAATCAGCATTTGCAGCTTCCAAAATTATGTCTTTAATCTCAGTCCTACACATGCCAATGGTTGTAGCATGTAATTCGTGCACTTTTTTGTTGAGTGCATCAGCCATCTTATTTTATTTCCCTTTGATATGCTTGATATCAAAGTCATATTCGCACAGAAACTCCAACCATCTAATTTGCCTGACATTTAAAGTTAGTTGATCAAATAAATACTTCAGACCATTATGGTCTATTCTCAACTCGAATCTTTTTCCCATGAGGTAATGTCTCAATTTCCTCAAGGCGTGGACGATTGCTGCCAGCTCTAAATCGTGAGTGGCATAATTCCTCTCACGCTCCTTCAACTTTCGGGACTCGTAACAAACTACAAATCCCTCTTGGCTGAGAACTCCTCCCAGTCCCTCTTTACACGCATCGGTGCACACTACGTAATCCTTATTTCAATCTACAATCTTCAGGATTGGAGCACTGGTTAGCAACTGCTTCAATCGCTGGAAGATGCTCTCACATTCTTCAGTCCACTGGAACTTCTTCTCCTTCCTTTGCAAGGAAGTGATAGAATGAGCTATCCTTGAGAATCTGGCTATAAACCTTCTATAGTAGCCTGCTAGACCCATAAAAGATATAACTTCTACCACATTCCTTGGCGTTGACCATTCTCGAATGGCCTCAACCTTTTCAGGATCCACAACAATCCTTCCTTTGACATAATGTGCCCCAAGTAATGAATCTGTCTTTGATAAAATGAGCACTTGCTCGGTTTTGCGTACAACTGGTGTTCTCTCAACACCTGCAGCACCATTCTCAGGTGTTTCTCATGTTCTTCCTCTGTCTTGGAATACACCAAGATATCGTCCAGGAAGACTATGACAAACTTGTCCAAATAATCTCTGAACACTCCATTCATTAAGCACATGAAAATAGTAGTCGTGTTGGACAGCCCGAACGGCACCACCGTGAACTCATAATGTCTATACCTTGTTCTAAAGGAGGTCTTGTTGATGTCCTCATCATTTATTCTCATTTGGTGATATCCTGATCGGAGATCTATTTTTGAAAATATTTCCGCATCCTTCAACTGATCAAAAAGATCATCGATCCTTGGCAGAGGATACTTGTTCTTGACAGTTACCTTATTCAACTGTCGAAAATCAATGCACAACCTCAACGTCCCATATTTCTTCTTCACGAATAGGACCGGGGCACCCCACAGTGACACGCTGGGGTGAATGTATCCCTTCTTTAGTAGCTCTCCGAGCTGCAATTGCAACTCTTTCAGCTCTGGCATACTCATTCTACAAGGAGCCTTCGAAACTGGAGCTACTCCAGGAATCAAATTTATAGAAAAATCGATGTTCCTCTTCGAAGGTAGTCCAGGTAAATCCTAAAATACGTCCTTGAACTCTTTGAGTACCTTGTGGTCTTCCAGATTCGAGACTACATCTCAGGATGCTTTTTCAACCCGGGCTGCAAATAATTGACAGCCTTTTCGGTAACATTTCTTCAGTTGCATGGCTGAGATTTCCCTAACAGCCACGTCTCTAGGAATTCTTTGGACTGTTACCTGATTTCCCTCTTCGTTCAGGCATGTAAACCTCTTCTTACGACAGTCCAGAAGGGCATGGTGTTGGTCCAACCATTCCATCCCAATTAAGCAATCGTATGAGCCTAAAGGCAGAATGTTCAATTCAGCCTTAGTGCTCATTCCTTTCATGTCTACTGAATAGGACTTAACCAATTTAGTGACCTTCCTTTTGGTTCCTGTGGCCAACTTCACTAGCCAAGACTTTTCATGTTTGCTTCTTGTTAAATGCAAACTTTCCACCACTCTAGGATCTATATAACTATGGTTGGCCCCTGAATCAATTAAAATAACAAGTGGTCGGTTGTTGATCGTACCTTCCACTTCAATCATGTGCAATTGAAATTATTCTTGTTTGTTGTCTAGGGATGCGTAGATCCTCGGCATTCTATTGCCCATATCCTCCACTGTTTTAGCTTGCTGAATAGTATGGAAAGTTCTTGCTTTATCTTTTCTATGGGGGAAGTCTCTGTACCTATGATTCCCTTTATAGCCCCAACACTCCATAGGTGGCGTTCTTGGCATATACTCATTCCCTTCAACTTTCCTAGGCTCTCTAAAAGATGATTGTCCCCAAGGACTGTTCCTGAAAAAGGGAGGCACGTTTCCCTTCTACCTCTGTTCTTTCTTAAACCTCTTATGGTCATCCCAAGCCTTCTGAAAGGTAGGATTTTCTCTTTGTTGTTCGTATAAGCATTTTTCCCTTCTTATGGTTTCTTCCATGGTCTTAGGATCATCATATTGAATCTTGTCACCAATGGAAGGTGGCAGTCCACTTAGATACCACTAAATTTTGACAGCCTCGTCTTTGATGAACGAAACATACTTCAGTAGTTCTAGAAAACTTCGTTCATACTCATCAATGGTCATGCTGCCCAACTTGAGTTCGAAGAACTCCTTCATCTTTCTATCATAGTATCTTTTGTTCAGGTATTTCTTCTCGAAATACCTCTTAAACTCCTTCCACGTAACCTCTTTCTCTCTAATGTGTTGCACATGCACCAACTGATCCCACCACATGGATGCTTTTCCTTTTAGCTGGTACATTGCAATTCTTCCTTCTGCATGGGCAGAATAATTCTACATTTGGAAGTATTTCTTCATACCCAGCAACCATGTTTCGGTATCTCTTCCTTCTTATGCTCACCATCGAATGTAGGCGGTTTAATCTTGTTGATTTCCCCTTTCAATTCATCCCTTCCAGATTTTCGATGTTTTCTGGTAGGGGACGAGCTTGAACTACTGTGTGTCTCCTTGCCAGAATGCTTCGAGGAGAGACAGTAATGTCTGCTACCACTCCTCGATCTTCTTCTTCTCTCAGGGGTTCTGACACTTCTTGATCTGATTGTGTCACTCTCTTTTTCCAATTTATTTTCTATTCTTTCCAGGCTCTTCAACATTTTTAAGTTGAATTCACCCTGTTGATCCCTGATTTTCATGAGATTTTGGTTATCATCTCGGCGAGCTTGGGAATCTTTCTGTAATTTTTCAATGAGTTTCATCATGCATCCCTCTTTATCTATCTCTTTTTTGTGCCCAATAGAGTTTGTTCCTTCAACTCCCAAGTTGACATCCTTTCCTTCTCTTTCATCTTTTGTTTCAGAGGCAATCTGCACCTCTTCCAATTCCATACTTGGCGTCAGTTTTTGGCTGTCCTAACACTCGTTGAACTCTGCACACACAGCGTGCAGTCAACCGAAGTTTGTTAGGCCCTTAAACCTTCAAGAAAACTTACAACAATCATAAGCCAACGTGAACAAGAAAAACGTTTTGACTTCACAAAGTTTTATGAGCTCTATCCGGCTCTGCAAATTATGGGACTTCGGAACTTCAGAATCTCGGTCCACGAAGATCCAATAGTTAAATATTCGTAACCAAAGTCACCCTTTCGCAACTCGTGATCTCGAAATTTCATGAGTCGAAGACCCTTGAGTCATTTCCTCTAAACACCAATACTCGAGATGCGATACGGGTATGGCTCCCTCCTCGCTAGCTCCTGCTACACATGACTGTAGGCTAGGGCTAAGTGCTAGCACTTCTTCACCAACTCGCGATTTCGCGAGTTGGAGTGTTGAGCCTTCGTGCTCCTCCTTTGCGAATTTTAAAATTGTGAATTACTTTATCCTCCGGGCCCACAGCACAGTTGTTTCCCTTCACCACAGTGGCACGTGGTACATTCAGGAGGGTCCACGTCACCTTCGGTGATGTCTTCTGGTCCCACCACTCTCGCCTGTATTCTCGACTCACTGACACGTGGTACACATTCATGCGCCCACATCCATTCCAAGCAAAATCCAACGGTTAGGTCCCCTCTCAGATCTACGGCGCAGATCTTTTCGGTGTTTCGGGGTTTTCGGGCATCAGGAGTTCGTGCACCCCACATCTCGAACTTCCATCTACCGAAATCCCGAAAAAAAATACGGTTTACTCCTCCGCTGAATCGAACGGTCAACTCCCTTCCTATAGTCTATGGTGTAGATCGTTTCGGGATTTCTGGTTTCGGGTTTTTGGAGGTGTTCACTTCCCTCACTTCCAATCTCCCGACTTTGTGAAATTCGAAAGGTTTCGTGACTAACTCAAGCGTGACTCCGCCAGATCTAATGGTTGAGCCTTCCTCCAAGATCTACCATGTAGATCTCCACGGTTTTTCGAGATTTCACGTATCGCGATTCCCACACTCTTGTGCATTTCAAAAGGGATTTTAATCCCTGCGGACATTTTCTAGATCTAACGGTCACGAGGGTTCACCTTCCCTCTCGAACAGATCCTAAGGCTCCAACACTGTTAGTGTGGAGTCCTCTCTCCCTGTGGCCATAGACCACACCGGCTGCGGTTTCGCACACCGCTATACCTCCTGATCTTACCAGGGTCCGAAATTGGTCCTCCAGACACAATTTCTCCTCACACCCTCGGTCCAAAGACCACTCAACTGGCCCATCTAAGCTCAGTGTTGAAACCTTGTCTCTGATACCAAGTTGTAGCACCACTTTTCACTCATTACTGTGTAGGTGTTACTACGCGAAATAACAACATTCTCACTCACAATTAATCACATGCATTCAAAACAAGTTAAACACATTCAACACAAAGTAATCATATGATTTACTACCATAATCAAAAATCAATACTATTTAACATCAATTCATATACACAGTAGAATACATGATGATTATAATACACAGAGATACAGAAACATAATTAAAGCATCATCTGGTACTTATCTTTGAACAGTGGTAGATTCCACCAACCAAGTGCAGGCCTTCCACGAACCTCCAAGCCTTAGACCGCACTACTCATCAGCTTAACAGTGGTTCACCCTCAAGTTGGGACTAAGCTCCACCCCAAGACAAGGAATCATAGGCTAGGCTGAGGTTACAGGGAAACAACACACAACCACAAGGATGGGATTCTCTCCCAGGAACCTCTCACGCTCACTGCCCACAGACCCTCATTCCCCACATGCCTATTCCACCCCATGAGTACACACTTTCTTTGTCACCTGAACAGTCCGTCGGCTGCTAACCTCCCTTGCCTTGGGTTACAACAATAGGCCAGACCGAAAGTCTTCGGGCTCTGTGGAAGCTACAAGGTTCCTTCCAGAAGTTCTCTCCTTCCTATGTACACTCTCTGTCCTGAAGAGAGTGTTTCTCCACTGGCCAACAAGCCACACACAGTCCAACACTGCGTGGCCACAACAATCAACAAGGAAAACTGACGCGGCTTTCCTACAGGCTCAACAATGGTTGAATGGCTCATGGTCACGACTTTGGGATAGAGACTCCACGCACAAGCTCGATCTCAGATAGAGGATACACACGGATTCTCCAGACGAACACAGGTTTTTCAGTTCAGAATATGTACGAGGTTTTTTTGCAAAGGTTGGATCCGTCGTACCGCTCAGAGGTCGTATCCCCTCAGGTCGTCGGGTGGAATGGAGGAGAACCCCCATCACGTCTCATCTTCATCATTTTATTTGCATGGGTCGGGGCTGTAGTGTACCTTTTTGCTTACCAAGGCTTTTAACGCACTATGTAACAATCTGTACACACTTTTCACATAACACATACAGTCCAGTATATACTCCACGTGCATTTAAACAAGTAAACACATTCTACACAGAGTATTCATATGAATTATTGTCATAATTAACAATCAATAGCACTTCATACTAATTCATATACACAGCGGAAAACATGATAATATATACAGCACAGTCATGCCAAAATGTGATAAGAACATAGTTAGATACTTATCTTGTAACAGTGGTGAAATCCACCAACCAAGTGCAGGCCTTCCACGAACCTCCCAGCCTTAGACCACACTGCTCATCATCTCAACAGCGGGTCACCCCCGAGCTGGGACTGAGCTCCACCCCAAGGCAAGGAATCCTAGGCTAGGCTAAGATTACAGGGAAAACAACACAGAAATATCTGGAAGGATTCTTCCCAAAGATGCCATCTTACACCCACTACTACCAGACTCTCATTCCCCACATGCATGTTCCGCCCGAGAGTATACACCTTCACATGCACAGTCCATCGGTGCTAACCTCCCTCTCTGGGTCTCGGCAATAGGCCGGATCAGGAAGTCTCAGAGCCCGTAGCTGGTGCTGGACACTCTCTGGAAGAAACCACTTCCCAGCAAACTCTTTCACCTGGAAAGAGTTTCTCGCAGGCCTGACAACCTGCCTCTTCCAGCATCAACCACCTCCCTCACCTGGAGAGGGGTCATACACAAGCTCAGCAATGGCTTACTCTAGCCAGTATGCCACGCGCAGACCAGCACTGCATGACCACCACAGTCAACCGAGAATACAGACTCGGGCTTCTCACACAAACTCAGCAATGGCGGCAAGGTCTCACGGTGTTGATTCTGGGAACGCATGACAACAATCCACGCAGGGAATTACACAGACTCCCTGGTTCCGAACGGGTAAGGAGTGAACTGGCTTTTCAGACGAACACAATCTTCTCGGCTCTCCGAACAGAGGGTGTACACGGATTTCGCAGAACAAACACAGGCTTCCCCCCCCCCTCGTTTCAGGATTGCACGAGGTATCTTGTAGACAAGCTCGCACCCCCCACACTCAGGGCCATACCCGGTCGAATGGAGGAGGAGGAGGAACCCTTCTCACGGCTCGTCCCAATCTTT
>ML817049.1:160957-214609 GCA_009831015.1 Picea engelmannii | reverse complement strand
ACGGAATCGATGCCACTCGAAGAACCCTAAAACGGAATCGATGCCACTAGAAGAACCCTAAAATCTAAAAATAGAACAAAAAATGGCTTCGTCTTCACACTCTCGCGCAACAAACCGAATCGACGCTACGTCTGTCCATTGCTTTTTCTTCATTTTGCCCTTTTCTGTTACTTATTATTTCCTAAATTGAGATTGTTTAATTTACTTGTTGGTTTAAGTTGGTTTAATAGTTTAATAATGAATTTAATCCTGTTTTGTTTTTAAAAAATTAATAAATTTTAAAATTCATTTTTTGAAAATGTTTTTTACTGATATTAAAAAAGAATTAGACTTATAGAATTTAATTCCATTAAATATTTAATAATTATAAAATTATAAATTTAATGTATAATTATTTTTATGATTTTAATTATATAAAACTAATTTCCTACTTTTTGACCAATTGCAACCACTAAAAACCATGATCCCACTCAACCCTTTAGCCACGGCCATAAGGGACACTCACTTTCTTGGGAATGCTATCTACATTGAAACAACTATTTGGTGGTGGAGTAAAACATAAAATTGTTTCTCATTGGCTAAGAGTTGAACAAGTTAATGACCGAGACCTAAGAGTTGAACAAGTTAATGACCAAGACCTAAAGGCATTTGGTGAGAGTCAAAGTCCATTGTTTATGGACCTCTACCAAGGTATTTCAATTGGAGTGGTTCCTCTTGAATAACAATAATAATTCATTTGCAAATTATGATAGATTTTACCACCTTCAGAAATAAATTACACACACACACACCTCCATAGAGAGGTACACTATGTATATCTTCGTGGGATTTAGCAGTCACATATCTCCTTGCACAGAGGGGGTCTCATACACCAATTTGGTATCTAGCGTGGTCGTGACCTTATATATATATATATATATATATATATATATATATATATATATATGCTTTGTGGGCAGATATGAAAATTATTATGGTTTCAGTAGGTTGGAATTTTCTTCGTTAACATTTTCTGATAATTGGATAGTGGGTTGATAGGTATTAATGGATGAAGAATGAATTGACTATGGCGATGGGGACATTTGGGAGTCTTCTTCTATCTTCGATATCAATGAGGAATTTCAAGAAGTCCTACGGTGTAGTAGGGACTTTACTGTGAATGTCAAGGGGAGGTGCATAACTACATATCCGATTTGGAGAGGACACTTGGTGTGTGATCTGTGGAAGGGATATTTGTTGTGACACATATGGAGATGAGTGGCCCTAGGATCGCTCCTTCACTCAAACTCTTGATTACTAGAATATTTCCTTTATATGTTTGGAGTGTCGGGAGGTTGGACACTTGATGTACAACTATTTAGTGGCTTCAAACCTCCTAAAGATGTGTCAAAGGAGGGTAAAGATCTCATATAAATCTTTTTGAAAGGGGGGAACCATATTTTCTCTCTCCTGACCCTAGAAAGTAACAAGGGGAGAAGTAAGATGTGCAGAAGCTCAGTCTAAATGGAGCTCATGCTCAACATAGAAAAAGGGCTAGTGAGGAGCTATCAAAGGTGAACTCAAGCATGAAGGATAAAACTATGTTTCTATATTCGTTTCCAATGTTAAAGGAACTTGGTTCAGTTTCAAATTCAAAAGTCTTATCCCCATTCTCTATTCAGGAGGTCCCTAAGGAGACTCCTAAGGGAGCCACTGAGGGTGTGATCACTTAACAAATTTTGAGAAAGAGGTTAGATTTTGTAAGACTAGAGCTATTTCTAGACTTCGATAAGTATCCCTCTCATTCTCTTTGTTTTCCCAAGAATCCATTTTTTTTATATCAGTTATGTTTTCATAATGCCAAGGGTTTGGTGGAGCAATGGATTGTGGAAGGAGGTCTTGCTAAGTGTGTGGAACCTTCAAGGAATCCTAGGTGCAAGTGTTTTCTATCGAAATCCAAAGTTAGAGCCATGAAGGAGGTGCTTGATCTAGGTGGACATTGGTAGTGACCCACCTATTCCACTAGCTCGAAGAACAATTTTCCATTTTGGAAGTTTTTCTACATTTTTTCATATCCTGAAATTTCGAGGCCATTATAAGGCCTTAAAAAACGTTTTTTGGGCACAACAACGCCCATACGATATCCAGAGGCATAGTTTGGGCCAAATGAAATGTGTACTCCTCAGCTATACCTTTTCAACGAGGTATCAAGAACTCCAAATGGAGATCCTATGCAAATGTTATGCCCTCATAAAGTTGATGTATCAACTACCCCAATCGGGGCCCCCAAACCTTTTGGTGTTTCATATGTTTGGGTTAGGGTTTTGGATCTTTAGGGTGCTCTCAATTATGATGTATGTTAAAAATTCCTTTGGAGCCTCATTGTAATCAACTTCTTACAAATAAAAGTAGTCGACACATCTCTTCTCAGAGATAAGCTACCATCATTCTAGCTAGCTTGTGTGATTTTGTATTTTACAGTCTTTTGTATTTTCTGTTTATATTTTTTCATTTCAAACTATTGCTCATGAAATCCATCGCGCGAAAGAGGAACACGATGATCGATAATTTCACCCAGATCCTTCGAAAACTTCCAAAAAGAACGAAAGAACCTTCAACCAGTAGTCACTTCGGAGGTGAGACGCCCTTCAAGGTACAAGTTAACTTTCATATTCCTTTATTTGAAGGCCAGATATATGCCAACCCTTTGGAAAAATTGTTTAAGTCTGTTAAAGGGTTATTTCTCTGTCCAAAATTTTTCCAACAATGAAAAAATCACTTTCGTGCATCTTAAGGCCATTCCCCAGAGATTGGTGGGAGACTTACTAATCCAGGTGGATATCAGTGGCTACCCACCTTTTCCAAATAGCTCAAAACAATTTTCTGGCAATTTTGGTAATTTACTATTTTTAGCAATTTTTAACTTCCGTGACTCTTCTTTTCTTGTGGCTTAGACTGGTTTTCAGGAGACTGTTTGCTAGTGTTGTCTTTTTCATACTTCGGTTGTTGCGGATTTGCAGACCCGAATTACCGTTTGTTCTGGTGCTTAAATTTATGCTTGATTTTAATAACAAATCTATACGTAGCACCGAGTGATGAGATGTCTAGAAAATCCATTTCAGTTTGGATGTATGTATGTAGAGCCCCAAGGTATTTTAGAACCAAATATATTTCAGAGTCTTTGATACCTATCTTGGTGTGCAAGGTATGGAAGGTATTGGTGAACTCCGAAACTGCTTGGCCCCTCTCTTGCTGCAATGTGGTCCATCTCATGTACTGGTCCTCATAGTTGCCAACAAGGTAATATTATTCCTTTACCACATCCACAGTTAGATAGGACTTAGCCATTATCAAAAAGTATTTCATTTATATAGTATTGCAGAGTTAGGTTTTTTTCCCTTTTCTTTCTTAGATATAGTTTTTAGTTTTCTTCAAAATGCCCTTCTACAATTTTACTAATTTTTTGTTGTACAGGTGAAAGAAGAAAAAATGTCATAAATGAATAGGAGGTTGTAGTATCATAATGGAACGACATCTCAAATATTAATTGATATCAACGACAACCATATTCTCAACAACCAAGAAAAACTTTGTAGCACATCATCATAACATTGAAAATTATCAGACCTGATTTTCAAAAGTACAAGGGGTCCCACCTACTAGAGTTATTTATTCTTATATAATAATAGGCTTTAATAACACTTTGCGGGTGAATTTACATTGACGTTTTCAATCGTCAACATGTTCCAGATTGACTATGAAATTACAATATTTTACAAGAAATTTTTTCCCAAAAATTCACTTCGGGGGCATTGTTGTTATAGTAAGATTTGCCTCACCCTATGCAAACTTGCATAGAGGGCCTTTTTCCATTTCCTTCTGCAGACTTGAAGTCTCTTTTTGCAAATCCTAGAGCTAAAAACATTATTTTTCCACATATATGTGCCCTACCTATTGTACAACATGTGTATATGCAAGTTGCACCACTACAACCCGCATACATTAGGTTTTGTGCCAAAAATTAAAAAATGTTGTTGGGTTTCCATGTCACATCACGAGATCCATGATCCTTGACCTTCCATATACTAGAAACATTTCGAATTAACTTTTCAGTTCCACTTGAAGGCTATAAATGGGCCAAATCGGGGATATGGAAAAGTGGAGAAGAATTCAACTTTGAGAGAAAAGTTGCTCTGGAGAAATTATTCACTTCATATTGAGTTTGCATCCCTTTGTCCTTTTAAGTATGAAAACATTGTTCAACCCCCAAGTTCTTCCCTACATTATTGAGAACCTCATTGTCTCTCTTATATGAGATTTCCTTTGGTGAAGGATTGATGTGGTGGAAGGGACTTAGTTTCTCGGTTCTGAACCATGCTGACATGGAAGTTTGTAATTCATTCACTTCTGCTAATTACATTTTAATAAAAATACTATTTTCTCTTCCAATTAATATCTTGCAAATGTTTTAATTGTTATTCCATGGGAGTATTTGTTATGAATGTTGATGGATTATTCTATTGAATGTGCTAACATTATATATTATCACCATATTCTTGTGTTTCTTGGTTTTTGAGGACAAGTTGCAGGTGTATTGATTTGAGTCAAGTGCTCAACGATGGACTTCATTGAATGTCCGGATGAGGTAGGCCTTCTATGTTGTCTTGCTAGCATATTTGTTTATATAGCATACGTGATATTAGTGTTTATTTCTGCAGTCATTTCCGTCTGTTGTGGTTTACTCCTAGCCATAGATATATTTTCCTCGTAACAGAATTGTAGACCATATTGGGGATATAATATTTTTTTGGGGTTTGGAGTGTTTTTCTCCTTAGATTGCTCTCGTTTATATTGAGTTTCTTTTCCTCTGACAGCTGGACAGCCTCTATTCATTCTGAGTCTAAGTTTCTTAGCCTTCTCCTTAGCTTGGTTGTGTTTTAACACATATACGTAGGTTTTTACCTGATAGTCACACACATATCTATGATGTCCTCCTGAAAGAGGCGTATATACACGCTTTTCCCCTAAATAGTCATGTACATCACCCTTTTTTTCTTGGTTTCTGGGTTTGATGGTTGTTGGGTAAGTTTTGATGGTTGTTGAGTCTTCTTGGGTTTCTGTTATGACTATTAAGTGTCTGTGGAATGATAGGAAACCTTTCTTTGGCTGAATTTTTGGGCGGTGTCTTTCTCATCATCCTTTTCATTTGATTGTCCCTGCATCTTGGGCTGGGTCTTTTCTCCTTGATATCCTACTTGGTTTGTCTCTGTTTACATACAATAGAGTTTTTATATCAAGTTTTTTTTCAATCGTTGGATTTCCATTCTTTTATTGAAAATACAAAAATATTAGGCATTTTACATTGTTGGCATTTGATCTTTTGAGTCCTTATTATTGATCTTAGTACATGTAAAGAAAGATTTCGTCTTATTTGGAATTGCAAAACTAAATTGAGAATTGCATTTTGAAAATCATATCATTTATTGGGGTTTGAAGTTAGGAAAAAACATTGTATTCATATTCATTTATTTTACTTGCTGAGTCATAACATCTTTAGTTTCAAGACCGCACCTTTTTGAGAAAGCAAGGCCACTAAAAGTAACATTGATAATTTAAAATTAATTAGAAACAATTTTATTTTTCTCGGGTGCACAAACTAGCATAGGATTTAGAGCCTTGGACTAGGATTTTGTGAGTAAACTTATCCAAGGCTATTAAATCAACGTATGTTTCCAACTAAGGGAGTGGTGAAATCCATTGTATAATTGGTGACATCAGGAGGCTCTGCTTACACCCGAGTTAAACACGAGGTCGCATGAAGTTGGTTGAAGGGATATCACCCCGATACTTTCTTAGCGTTAGATATATTGTTGTGGATCTATTTGTATATGGGGATCTTAACGGAACCTTTACCTATGTGACATGAGGTGATTTTGAGGTTTCGGGATTTGTTACCCTACCCATATAGTGGACCTAACTTACGACTATTTGCCTGCACATATGTTATATCCTAGTTGCTTAGTTTCTTGACATAGGTACCACATAGGTTACTTGCAGGGGTTATTCTATAGGTACCTTAGGCCAGATAAGGGTCAGACAACATAGAACATTTATGGAGGATTACCTCTCCGGGGGGATGTGACCAACTAGTTTTTAAGCCGACGAGGGCCCTTATAACTGATTATGATACCTTTGATCTTTATGAGGGAATCGTAGTCCCATCTTGGACAAGGCATACCTACTTTAAGGAGGGAGGCCCCTTTCAACCACTTTATCATGTCTATGTGCATATTGTCCTTTTGATTTTAGTATGGTGTGCTCTTTGATTTCTAGTTGGCCTTGTTATTGCACAGTTTGTAGCTAGGATAAAAGGATATAAGGTAGAGGGCCAAATTGGCATAAAAGGAACCTATCCCACCCAATGTCACCATGATGGGAAGGTTCTTTCTCTTTAGGGAGGCTAGGCCCAGGGGAGATGTCCCCGATGACCTGGAGTTTTGAAAAGGAAAAGGATAATAGGACAAGGACAAGTTCCCCCTTTCACAGATCACCGCCAATTAGATAGTCCCGGCTAAACAACCAATAATAAAGTATAACCAAAGAAAAGAAAAGCACCTTCTTGAGGCAACACAACAAGGAAACTGATACATGCAATCTTGGTTAGTACTTCATATAAATCAGTGACTATTTGATATTCAATATGAGAAATTTAAAAGTAAGTGTTGACAAAGTCAATGTTTACAAAATAACAATAAGATAATGTCACTTTGCCAATAAATACTAGAACAATAAGGAATTCAATGTAATAAACCAACACTTTACTCAATTAATTCCTCTAACTACCATTCAATTGCTTCAAAAGACAAAATGTTTCTGCATCAATGATATAATAGCAAGGAGTGACATCAACATTCAAGGTTAGTAGTGTTAGGTAGAGCTAGGGTTAGTGCAGTTAGGGTTTCAATTCAAAGGTATTAAAAGTGTTTTAGATCAGGTTCTACTTCAACGTTTGAGGTCTTAGATCAGTGCCTTTAGGGTTAAATGGAGTCAATAATGAAGGACGTAGGAGTTGAAGGAGGATGGCTAAGGACTAGAGGGAAGAGCTTTGAAGTGCTGCTATGGCAGCGCCTCAGAGACAAAACCCTAGGGGAGAGAGGCTCACTCTGATGTTGCTATGGAAAGGCCTCGTGCTCTCTCCTCCTTCCTTATATGGAAAAATGGCTAGCATATGAAGAGGGAAAAAATGAGTGTAGCTAAGGCTAGGCTCAATCCTCTTCAGTATGAAAGAGTAGAGTGTTGCTATGGTAAGGATCTATCTAACTTTAGCAAACAAAATGTCTAGAAAGCTTGACGGGGACATGAGACAAGGACCAATTATGTGTGCTTGTCACCTAGGGTTTATGTAGCAAATGTATAATAGTAAATGCAAGTAATAAAAATACAACCATTCAATCAGGAAGTTTTGCAGAATTTCACTTACATTTCACCAAGAAACATCATATCAAACCCTAGTTGTAACACCTTCCATCAAGAGAAATGCCTAAAAATGCCAAGTTAATCTTCCTTCAACAAGTGTGCCTCACTAAATCAGACAAAACACTAAATTAGGGCACAATTTTCAGACCTCTCCAAGTGGTGAGTAAAATATGGTGATAAAATGAGAGTCAAAACCCTCAATATATAGTGTATGAATGACCTAATTTTAGTTTTTAGGTCATAAAAAGGTTGACAAGGCCATAATACCCAAATAATACTGTTTTTACATTAAATTGTCAAATTAAAACCCTAATTGAGCTACAAAAAGAGTAAAATCCCCTTCAAGGGAGGAGGTATCCCTTTCTAAGGAAAATGAGACATCCAGAAGGAAAACATTAGCCCCCCAAGGGCCTCTCCAACATGCCACACGTCTCACTGCTTCCTGGTCTGCGTACAAAATAATCCATGAAGCTAGATGACATCATGGTGAAGATGGGGACATCCTAAGCCTTCCAAGGCTAGCGTTCCACTGAAAAGGGGTCATTCCCCCTAGGTCTAGTCCTGTCGGAGTGTATGTGGTGGGACGTCCTCTTCCTATTAGGTGTAAATCCTTGATCAATATCTGTCCTATCTCTGCACCCCGATGAGGTCTCAACTTACATCCTGTGGGCTCTTCATCCCCATGGAGGTCAGAATTGGTTATCTCCCCATGTGTACCAGTACAAATGGTACCTGTCCATCAGGCATGGTCCTGCACATCAAAAGCTACGCCTCCATGGGCTCATCAGTCACAGGGATCATAACAATTTTAATCACATCTCATCATCAATATTATTAAACATATGCATAAAACCCCTAATACATCAGTCAATGTCTCCAAGACATTACAAAAACCTACAATACAAGATTGGAGAAAAGGACAAGGCATCCTATTGGGCTAGTGTCCATAAGAAAAGGAAAGTTTCCAGAAAGATCTCATCCAAGCCATGTAAGTGAGGTGATGTGGCTAGGGGATGTCCAAATATGTGGGTGCAGTGAGGGCCAAGGATGCATAAGCATTACCTGTGGGTGCCTTTGTAGAAGGCGAGTTGTACCTGTCATGGATACATTTTTTCCAAGCCCATTCTTGCCTTTGTTCTTTTTATTCTTGTTTTATTATTTTATTCGCTTTTTTTTGTTCAAGAACTAACCAGGGGACACTACCTTGGCATGGTGACCAGAGCTGACAGTGTTACCAACAAGTACTTTCATAGAGATAAGAAGTTTATCTCGTGATGAGACCCCCTTTCCCTTGGCCATGCAACCAAAGGTCACTGCCCTGGCGTGTTAACCAGATGGTGGAAATGTCATATTGTTAGGTACCCATGGACCAAATAGGTTGGCTCGTGAGGAGACCCCCTATCCTTTGAGTAGGTATTGTTTTGTTATTTTCCGGGTCCCTCTTGTTTCTTGCTGAGAGGATTTTTACTACCTTCTCGGGGATCCCTAGGCAAAGCATCTCGAGGTTTTATTTCTAGGATTTTGTCTTTTACTAGCTACTTTTACATTTCGGGCCTTTAGCCCCTTCTTCCCATGAGATATGGTGCAATCCTGTAAATGAGTCAACCCAATGCCCAGACAAGGGGAATGGGATAAATGAGTAGGAGATAAGATGAAACAATGGTGCTATGATAGGAGCGGATGATGGATTTTCAAAAATCCCCCCAATGTAAAACCAAAACCTATGGACACAGGCTTGCTAGGGCACCCTATCAATTCCCCCAAGCATGGTCAAGTGGGATAATTTAAGATCCAAGTAGTTGTTAGATATAAAAGGAATCAGATGCATATATTTAAAGGTTTCAACGATCAAAAGTGACATACCATGATACCTGGACCAATTACCTCATGGAGCAAGAACCTCTTCTGATATAGGATCAAGTCGATGATGATGGATACTGCTACTGTGGACAAGACAAAATATTACGAATGAAGAAAATGTGGGCCCTCCAGGGCCATGCTCAGGTCAACCCTGCTCTTGGTACTCCATGTCTAGGACCCGTGGGCCTCAAGACATGATCTCCTAGTTATCCTTAAAAAGTGGGGCTAACATCTGGCTCCAACTTAGGGACATGTTCTCACCATAGAGAGCATGAGAACCTCAACATCTCTGGCATAACCTGCATACCTTCTTAATATCGATAGAAGTATTAGTAACAAAATTAGGGTGGTAATGACACCCAACATACATATACACATATATATGGAACGAAAGAAAAAAATCAATGATGCAAATGTGAAAGAAAAATAACATGAAATGCAAATGGAATAATACATGGATGCAAAATGACTACTTACTTGTACTTACCTGTGATGTCAGGTAACCCCACCCTGGTGGGGTTTGAGGAGGCACCCGTTGACGAGAAATGTGCGTGGTTGTCCCTCCAATGTAGACATGTAATAGGAGTCATTAACCGACTTTCTTCCAATTTTGAAAGGGCCTAGCCAAAATCGAGTGTTTCCTTTGACATTAGTAGGCTCCCCTTTATTGGCATCCCACATCCATACTATGTCCCCTTCCTTGTAATCTTTGATCTTGTAATTGGTTATTCCTTGAACAACCCCAGTGTATTGTGCAGAGGGAGGTGGGTGGGATTCTGCTGTAAAGACTTCTTGTTGGGAAGGATGAATCAGTTTGTCATCTTCTCTTAAGGTCCCGGCTTCCCTGTCTTTATACATGTCTAGGATTTGCAGGTATTTTTCTTTTGTGGACCTTTGTATCTGATAAAAATCTTCTTTTGTTGCAAAAGGTGCATCTTTAGGAGAATATTTGTGAAGAGTTTGTCTGGTCTCGTCATGTTCCTTGTCATCTTTGATAGAATCAATAGGCTCTTGCACATGAGTTGTAGTCACAGGTACATTCTGGAGACACCCAATACTTCCATCCATCAAGGGTATATTCACATAAGTGAGGTCCATCTCAAGAGTACCTCCATGCTTTGAGGCAAATTTCCTAGACAATAACATCCCCCACACATCTGGGATGTCTACGACCACTATGTCCATGTGGATGACTTTCTCGAAGTATTCTTTAAGGTAAATTTCGACATTCTCAATTACCCCATGTGTGGGTATGTCTTTAGACTAAAAAACACACACATTCTTGTAAGGTCGTGTGACCTTCAAACCTAGTTGTTGCATGAATTTAAAGGACATTATGTTGGCACCAAAGCCTATATCCAACATGCAGTTGTTGAGGCTCATTATTGAAGTCATGAAGAAGGGGGGATTTTCATCGTGTTGGACTTCGAAGTGATCAGCTTGCAACATGATAGGGGGGTCCATGGATTCGTCTGATCCCAGAAAGAAAGTGTTAAAGAATTCCTTGATGGATGGGATCTTGATTTCTTCTCTTAGGGGGAAGTTTACATGCATCTTTGATAAAGCCCCTTCGAAGTCAAAGTTCAAGTTAACCCTTTCAGTCTCATATGTCTTAGGAAGAAGCACATCCAAGGATGTGGGTTTTGTTTCTTCAACAATAGGTTGGCTTAGTTTCTTTCTTCTATACACCTGGGACTCTTGTCTCTTCAATTTTTCTTTTGATTCCTAGTCTAGATTGTTTATTACTGCCATTCTGGCTTTCCTGGCCTCTCCTTTGATGGCCTCTTGATGTTCTTCAGCCGTGATATTTATCTTAGGGCCTTATATGACGTGGCCTATGTTGTTCACTTATTGATGGCCACCATCACTACAAGGACATTCATGTTCCCAATGTGCCTCATTGCATTGAAAACACCAAGGGTTCTCATCCACAATGTTGGTAGGATTTAAGGTGTTTGGGACTTCTATGTCCTTGAAAACATTTTTGTTGCATTCAAGGAAACCAACAACTCTCTGTACTGGATAGCTATATTGATCTGGATTATTTTCGGCACGAAATGAGATCCGAGATATAATAAAGAAATGCATAGAGATATCGCAAATATTCAATAATATAACAAAAATGTATCAGAGATGCAACCATAAACACAGATATACAGTAATACACGATTTCTATTAATGAAAGAAATGTACAGAGACTGTAAAAATACAAAGTGAAAGACTTGCTAGAATGGTGGTAGCTTATCTCTGAGAAGACATGTGACAGCTAATCGCATTTGCAAGAAGATGATTACAATGAGGCTCTGAAGGCCTTTTTACAATAAACCAGAATGCCAAAAATCCTAGACATCCAAAAACCTAACCCTAGGAGATGAAGTGCCAAAAGTCATGTGGGCCCCGTTTGGGTAAGTTGGTGCATCTACTTCTCGGTGTCATAAATTTTGCATACGATCTCCGTTTTAGGCGTATGATATCTTGTTGGAAAGGTATCGTAAAGGAGATTAATTTTGAGGGATAAATAATTCCTTTGGATATCATTGAGAACCTATATCTTGAAAAAATTCATTTAGGATCTCAAAACGGTTGTGGAAGTTAAAACCTGCTAAAAATAGTAAATTGCCAAAATTGTCAGAAAACTGTTTTGAGCCATTTGGAAAAGGTGGGTGGCCATCGAAATATACTTGGATCAATCCTCCCTCCTTAGGAAGAAATGGTCTACATTGCGTTGAGTTCCCGGGGGAGAGGGAAAAGCGTTTGTTGAATCTGCATCTTGGTGAGCTGCTTGTCTTGCTGGAGACGTCGCACTACTCAGTTTGTGGAAATATATTATTAACCTGTTGAGGTTGAGGTTGTTCAACAAGTCGATATACATGAGAGGATGATGTGCAGAAGGAATATTTTCACTTTGTTGTAGCCTTGTCAGCCTGCTTTTGTTGGATAGAAAGTTCTTTGGGAAAGGCTGTAGTGGTTGTAGTGTCATTTTGTTCTCCTTTTGAATAGATTGTGAAGAAGATGAATTTTGTAGTATGAGATACTACCTTGCGACACGTTTTTGGTGGAACAGTAGTCGGAACTACCTCTAGTATTCTATAGAGATGACCCCCCAAAGTAACAATGACACTACAGGGTCGAGACTCATAAACAACATGGCGTCTCCACATATATGGTTGGACCAAGAGCACGTCACATACATCCAGTGGGGAAACATCACATAATACCTCATCCTTGAAGGGTTGGATGTCGTATGATAATCGACACTATTGGATGAGATGGAGATCTCGTCCTTGGTGAAGCTACCCGATGTTGTATGGTTGCAGGTGTGGTGTTGTTGACAATCCTAACTGTTTGATGACCTCAATTGAGATGAGGTTGTTTTGGCTTCCGCTATCAACAATAAAATGCAGCAGGGTCCTCTTCACCCACATATGTGAATGAAAAAGGTGCTCCCCCTCTTTAGGATATGTTGGTTCTTCTGGTTGAATTTTTGCGGTCGCGACCATAGCAGTGGGGTCCTTGTCAACGATCTGTCCTTTACAATTATTTTCAGAATCAGATTCTAAATCAGGGTTTGGCTCTTTGTCTTTGATCTTGGCCACCAATGACTGTTTTGAGCAACATTCATCGATTTTGTGCCAGGGGATTTTTTGGAACTCACACCATTTTTCGGTGTCATTCTTTGTCTTCCCATGACCCTTCTTTTCCTATGTCTTGGACTGGTTATCGAGAGACTGTTTGTTAGGGTCGTCTTTGTCATACTTTGGTTGTTGCGCATTTGTAGACCCAAAATCCCATTTGTTCTGGTGCTTAAATTTATTCTCAATTTTAACAGCATATCGATAAGTAACACCGAGTGATGAGATGTCCAAAAAATCCATTTTAGTCTAGATGTATCTGTGTAGAGCCCCATGGTATTTCAGAACCAAATGTTGCTTGGAGTCTTTGATACCCAGCTTGGTGTGCAAGGTATGGAAGTTATTGGTGAACTCCAAAACTTCTTGGCCTCTGTCTTTCCACAGTGTGGTCCATCTCATGTACTGGTCCTCATAGTTTCCAATAGGGTAATACTGTTCTTTTACCACATCCACAAAAAAATCCCAAGTGGGATCGGCCCCATGTATTCCAAACTCCTAAGTGGAACTCTTCTCCCAATAAGTTTCCCACCAATGTTTGACATGAGGGAGAGCTTTAAGGAGTGTGAAGGTGATCTTTTCTTTGTCGGAAAAATTGTGAACAAAGAAATAACCTTCTAGCAAAGTTAACCATTTTTCTAGGGCTTCTGCATCTATCTGTCCTCCAAATATAGGAATATCAAAATTAACATGTACCTTGAAAGGCGAGGTGCCTCCAAAGTGGCCTCTTGATGAAGATGCACCTGATGCTATCGGCAAGCGCTGAAGGATGTGGGAAAAATTCTCTATCATTTCGTCCCTCTGTTGTGTGAGAGCTTGCTCAAGCAACAGATTGATAGGATTGTCTACTCCGTCGTTTTTCTTTTCTTCCACCATTGAGGGTTTATTGGGTGTGCGAGAGTGATTTTATTCAAGAGAGACAAGCTTGAGACCCAACTTTCTATACTCGGATCTCGTCGGGGACATGCACTGAAAAAATGATCAAGATAAGCCTGCTCTGATACCACTGATCCAGATTATTTTCGGCACGAAATGAGATCGGAGATATAATAAAGGAATGCACATAGATATCGCAAATATTCAATAATATAACAGAAATATATCAAAGATGCAACCATAAACACAGATATACAGTAATACACAATTTCTATTAATGAAATAAATGTATAGATACTGTAAAAATACAGAGTGAAAGACTTGCTAGAATGGTGGTAGCTTATCTCTGAGAAGAGATGTGAGGGCTACTCGCATTCTCAAGAAGATGATTACAATGAGGCTCTAAAGGCCTTTTTACAATAAACTGAAATGCCAAAAACCCTAGACATCCAAAAACCTAACCCTAGGAGATGAAGCGCTAAAAGTCATATGGGCCCCGTTTGGGTAAGTACTTCCCGAGGTCGTAACTTTTGCATACGATCTCCGTTTTAGGCGTATGATAGCTAGTTGGAAAGGTATCATTGAGGAGATTCATTTTGGGGGCTTATTCATTTATTTGGATATTATTGAGAACCTATATCTTGAAAAACTTTCATTTAGGCCCTTAAAATGGCCCCAGAAGTTAAACGTGCTAAAAATAGTAAATTGCCAAAATTGCCAGAAAACTATTTTGAGCCATTTGGAAAAGGTGGGTGGCCACCGAAATCCACATGGATCACATATTCATCCCAATATTCAGAGATACCATAGGTATCATTGGGATAATCGCCCCAATTTTTAACTTTTTCTGTCAAGGGAAAGGTGGGGCAATCTTGAAACAAGAATGGATCCATCGATTTGTAATCACCAGGTCCAATATCATCTATTAGTAATAAAGAGGGCGTTTGATCATATTTCTCAAACTGACTAGTTTGTAATAGTGCGGGAGTTCCCTCAAAAGATAATTGGTCATCTAAGTCTTGTTTTGTTAAAAAACGAATGATTTCACGAATTCTTTTAACTCTTTGCAAGATACAGGACATACTAGTGTCTAAGTTGGTTCCATTATGCACTCAGGGGTATTAAGACTTGGTTTTTGGATCCCTATTGGTTTGGTCAAAATACTCAAATCCGGGTTCACTCATATCTTGATTTTCTAACATTAGTGTGTTCAAGACAAACAATGAATCTTCAAAATTTGGTTTTTTATGAGTGACCATAGCCAAACCCTTGGATCGTTCATGTTGTCTTGAGAAGTTTAAGACATTGTTGATGTTTGAGAAATCTATGCTCCATTTCCTTTTGGGAGGTATGAGTTTTTTTTGGGAGCATGGGTTCAGTTTCAGTGATATCTTTATCACTAGATTCCAAAGGGTTAATATTGTGTGAGAGATTAACCTGATGGATGCGGTATTCAAATTCAAGGTTCCTCTCAATCTGGTAAGTGAAATCTTATGCTTCTTCTAGAGTCGAGGGTGACCGATCTTTGAGAGTAAACTGCAAAACTCCTTCCAACGAGTTCAAGTAGTGTTGGAGGATAGCTTCATCTGAGAATCTAGGTCGGATATTTTTTAGGAGAAGATTGAATCTATCATTGAAATCCCTAATTCCCTCGCTACAAGCCTTACAAATATCAGTATACTAAGAGTAAAGGGAATCCATAATTTCTTTTTCACACCAATCTTTCTTAAAGACTTATTCAAGATCTTCAGGGGTTCTTATGCTTCCTTTTGGGAGTTTGTTAATCCATCTTTGGGAACTTCCAGTGACTGAACTCACAAAGAGCCTTAAAAATACATCAGGGTGTTCTTGTTCAAATTGGTGAAATTGGAAAGCATCACAGAATTTGGTACAATGAGAATTGCCACATGATCCATCTATTAGAATATGAAAGATTGTGCACCTTTTAACATTGACAATACTATTTTCACCCAACCATAGGCCGAAACCACCCTTTGAGCACCTTAACCTTGATAGAGAATCACTCTGGAAGAAAACCCTAGGCTAGATAGCCAAACAAAGGGTAGCGCACCTTTCCCCAAGGATAGCGCACCAACAAAAGATGATCGGATGTTCCAAACCCTAGCCAAGAGATAGTCTAAGACAAATGTGATATGCTATATGCAATGGAAACTCTCCTAAAACCAGCGCACAAGATTGGGCACTGTAGTGTGCACAAGTTGTTGCTCTGCAATTCTGAGACTTCCTGCTAGAATGAGAACTGGCCTCCTATATTTATACTAATTCTGGCTAACTGCTTAGGCTGACTTCTCATTCTGGGTATCTATCTGTTTAGTATATATTATTATTTCTAGCCGACTTCTTCTCTTGGAGGCTAATAACCTAATATAAATTATCTTCTTGAGCCGACAAGTCTTCTAGGGTTATTAGACAACTCATTAGGGTTTCTTCTTGCTTCCCAGAGTATTCTATCCTCGTCAAGTTTACACGTGGAGGTAAATACCTCCTGCAGATACCATAATATCAACACTCCCTCCTATCTAGGGAGGTATTACAGGTAATGGTCTTGAGCACAAAAACATACCATTCACCCAGTAGCATCAACATAGTTGTACATACTAGATCATGACTAGATCATGAGCACCATCATCATCATCAGTGTCATTAGTTGCATCATCTCTCGAAGCCATACTCTATCTAAGTAATCAAACCTGATTCTCACTCCACAGAGTGATACAAGAACCGTTCTTCTAATGTAGAAGAGTAAATGCTCTGAACCATTTTTCATCTGGGAAATATATGTCCTTTGATTATCCATCTAACTAATAATCATTTCCAATAATGTTGATAGTCTTCAAGGAAATTGAAACAAAATAGAACACAATTGTGTCTGTCCATAGTAGTACATAACTACAATCTAGTGGTACACTACCACACCAAGTAACACACAAGTACTTGACCAACAACGTATAGTCATGAACAGTGGAACACATCCACCACAATAGTATACATCTACTGTCATACAGTCTTCATAACAATCATCTAATATCAACCTACACAGAAACAATGTTATGATATAAACTGAATCATCTAGGCCAATCTTTCACTCACATCTGTGAGAACTGAAATAATATCTTCCCTCAGAGTAGAATAATGAGATATCTGGACTATTCGTATCAAGCAAGGAAGAATAAATGTCCTGTCTTCTGAACCTGGACCATTCCCCACCCTAGGCCATTCTTCCTACACTAATCAAAGTGCACCCTAGAGAGAATGTATAAACCCTAAGGAATGACTGTCCTTGATTTTTGAGCCTGGACCATTCCCCACCCTCAGCCATTCTTCCTACACTAATCAAAGTGCACCCTAGAGAGAATGTAGAAACCCTAAGGAATGATTGTCCAGACCATTTCCTCTGTTAACCACAAGAGGAAAATATTGTACTGTACCAACCTCCAAAATAGACAATTCCTCATGTTAACCACAATGAGAAATCGTTGTACGACGAGGTGGGCCAGTCTTCTTGAGTAACCCTCAAGAAGAGAGACTTCCCTAGACCACTCCCCATGTTAACCACAATGGGAAGTCATTGTCTATGATACATCATAAATCTAGAACATTTCCCATGTTAACCACAATGAGAAATCACTATCCGTCAGAAATCTCAATCCACTTTCCAAACTGGAAAGAAAACTGCTCATCCTGGATCATTTTTTGAACTAAAAAATGACTGTCCATAAATAAATGTATATCAGTTCTCCCTCCCAACTTGGGAGTCATATATTCCTTTTTCAATAAGAAATTCATCTCCACAAGCTCCAGCTTGAGTACGCAAACTCTTTTATCTTGGACAAAATCTTTACCAAGATGTATGTTTATCTTCTCATCTGTGGAGATATATATTGGAGAACCTCTTTCTCCTTTCTGAACTTCATCATGGATAATGTAATGCTTGGTTTCAAATGTACTTCATTCTAGAGAACTTGTCTTCTTTGAAGTCTTCATGTAGCTCTGATCAATAAAATATATCATTGTTGGAAAACTGGAACATATCCATGTGGCACTTCTTCTGTCATCATGAGATTTGATCTTCTGAGTAATCATCTTGATACAATATATTGTTATAGGAAATCTTCACCACGCCTCTGCTATGCACTGGAGGTTCTCCACCAAGTTATTTTCTTCCATCTACATACAAGGGTCTTTTTCTGGCATGCCTCAAAGTCTTGAGATTACTCTTCATATGCTCTTTGCTCAATTTCTCTGGAGAACATTCTTTGCATTTATCTGATGTAGAAATCCAACTCATGGATATTCACTCATGTAAAGATATGTTTGGTTTACTGAAACGAGTAATCATCATAGTCTTCTCCCTCCATATGGGAGAACCTCTAGTTATGGATCTTGCAATGCTTTCATTCATAAGTCTTCCATACATTTTTCTTCATCACAATTTCCAGTTCCTCTGCTTGATTGATTTTAGTGAGTTCATGTCAAGCTAGTAATCTTGCGATATAATGATTGGTTGTTCTGGCTTCTCTTGTTTCTTGGAATCTTCATGTTCTTCCTCATGTTTTTCCTTTAGCTCTTGGTTCCATGGATTTTATTATAGATTCCATGCCCTAAATATTTCACTTCTTTCTTTTATGATAGGATCATGGATTTGGATGGACAACCAGGGATACTTTAAGGATTTTCTTCAAAGAGGTCTTCTTCTGCGGTTGAACTGAACACGTACTATATTTCATGTATGCTACCATACTTCATCATTTTTAATGGATCATAGGATTATATCCCTCCTAATCCTTGATTCATGTATGAGTTCATATAATCATCTCCCTCCGTCTAACAGATTCCATGCTTCCATCTGCATCCTTATTATCTTTTGCAATATATAATTGGCTCTCTCTGTCTAACAGAGTCCACTCTTCCATCTTGTTGTCTTCTACAAAACGTTATAAGTATTTCTCTGACTTATTTCTATATTTGCTTCTTCTAAGTCTCTTCATGATTGATTCGACATATTTCATCCTTTCATGTATATTATCTAATGATATCAATCCTTATCTTATTGTTCTTCCATAGGTATAGTTCTTCTTGGAATACATTTTCTTCCAGGAGATAGATATACAAGATATGTATAGAGACGATGCAAACAAAATATGTACAAGAACTAAGAAGAGTATTGTTACCTTTAGAAGAAGAAGTCTCTTTCATCTTGCTTAGTCTTCTTTGTAGGTTCCTTTTCTTCAGCAATTGATTCTTCGTGTTTCTCCTTCCTTTTGTTTATACTTGCGGAAAATGCATCCCATGTATTAAGCAAACCATTGAGTACTATGTTTACCAATTCCTTATCTGAAATGATCTCTTCAATATCTTGTAGTTGATATCTTAGCTGAGAGATCCTCAGAAAGTATGATTTTATGTTGTTGTCATCATTCATCTTCATGCCATGGAGCTCATTCTTCAAACTCATTACTTGTCCAACGTTTCTGATTGAAAAGAGGTTTGTTAGGGAATCCTACATCTTCTTTGATGAGTCAAGATGGGAGATGTAGGGTATCGAGTGGTATTTTATAGATTCCACTATGATACTCATAGCATTGATGTTACCATCTTTGAACTTCTCCATAACTGCTATGGTCTGCAGTTCCTTCTCTTTTCTTTCTTCAAACTCTGGTTCCACGATCTTTCCTTTTATGATATATAGCACTTTATTCTTGGAAAGGATAAGGTCAATCCTTGTCTTCCATGCTTTGAAGTTAGAATCTCCATCTAACTTGTTCTCTGACTTCATAGAGTAAGTCGTGGCTGCTTTGACTTGGTCAACCCTAGATCTGACCAAAAACTCAAACTTCATGGCTTGGCTTTCTGAGAGTACCAGGAGATGTGCTAGGCTAGGGCGCACTTATCTATCTGGATATTAGGTCAATCCATTCACTTAAGGTGCCTCAACGAGAGGATTAGGGTTTTTGCAACTGCACCTGCTAGTAACCCTAGCAGTAGTGCTATGGTGATAGCTCATGCAAGAAACCCTAGTGGCAGTTATTCAATGAGCTTAATATCCTTATGGATATGTTTCCTTCCAACGGTTAGACTAAATGAAGGAGGTGTGGGCCCATAACCTGTTAGAATATGAAAGATTGTGCTTGTCTTACCATTGACAATAATATTGTCACCCAACGATAGAACGAAGCCACCCTTTGAGCACCTTAACCTTGACAGAGAATCACTTTGGAAGAAAAACCTAGGCTAGATAGCCAAACAAAGGGCAACACACCTTTCCCCACGGATAATGCACCAACAAGAGATGACCAGATGTTCCAAACCCTAGCCAAGAGATAGTATAAGCCAAACATGATCTGCTAGCTGCAACAGATACAATGGAAAATCTCCTCAAACCTGCACACAAGACTGGGCACTGCAGTGTGCATAACTTGCTGCTCTGCAATTCTGAGACTGCCTGTTAGAATGAGAACTGGCCTCCTGTATTTATACTAATTTTGGCTAACTGCCTGGGTTGAATTCTTATTTTGGGTATCTATCTATTCAATATATATTATTATTTTTGGCCGACTTCTTCTCTTGGAGGCTAATAACCTAATATAAATTATTTTCTTGAGTCGACAAGTCTTCTAGGGTTATTAGACAACTAATTAGGGTTTCTTTTTTCTTCCTGGAGTATTCTATCCTTGTCTGGTTTACACGTGGAGGTAAATACCTCCCGAAACTACCATACTATCAACACCATCTTCCCCTGAAAACTTAGGTATCTAGGATTCAACCTTCTTTGGTAGATCATGTAACCCCCCTTGGGTGTTAGCTAATATTAAAGGGCCAAAAAGTTCTTCATGAGACCATTTGGGAGAAATTACGAGGGTGATAGGATTTGTAGAGGTCATAGTAGATGAAGGTATATACTGACACCCACTATAGGTCGTCATTAGCTATTTGTGGAGTCACTAGATGATTTGCTTGAAATCATAAAAAAGATAGAGGGAAAACACCCTAAGCGGAGTCGCCAGGTAATCTTGTAAGATAAGGCTTCTGAGGCAAGGCTTACTGAAAATATTTGTCATCTGATGAGAATTGACTCAGTGTTCCCCGTCAGCGACATCAAAATGTTATCGCACAGTTTATAGCTAGGATAAAAGGCTATAAGGTATAGGGCCAAATTGGCGTAACAGGAACCTATCCCACCCAATGTCACCATGATGGGAAGGTTCTTTCTCTTTAGGGAGGCTAGTCCTAGGGGAAGCGTCCTCGATGACCTGGGGTTTTGAAAGGGAAAAGGATAATAGGACAAGGACAAGTTCCCCCTTTCACAAATCACCGCCAATGAGATAGTCCCGACTAAACAACCAATAATAAAGTATAACCAAAGAAAAGAAAAGCACCTTCTTGAGGCAACACAACAAGGAAACTGATACGTACAATCTTGGTTAGTGCTTCAGATAAATCAGTGACTATCTGATATTCAATATGAGAAATTTAAAATTAAGTGTTGACAAAGTCAATGTTTACAAAATAGCAATAAGATAATGTCACTTTGCCAATAAATACTAGAACGATATGGAATTCAATGTAATAAACCAACACTTTACTCAACTAATGCCTCTAACTACCATTCAATTGCTTCCAAAGAAAAAACGTTTCTGCATCAATGATATAATAGCAAGGAGTGATGTCAACATTTAAGGTTAGTAGTGTTAGGTAGAGCTAAGGTTAGTGCAGTTAAGGTTTCAATTCAAACGTATTAAAAGTGTTTTAGATTAGGTTCTACTTCAATGTTTGAGGTATTAGATCAGTGCCTTTAGGGTTAAATGGATTCAATAATGAAGGAAACAAGAGTTGAAGGAGGACGGCTAAAGACTGGAGGGAAGATCTCTGAAGTGATGCTCTGGCAGGGCCTCAGAGACAAAAGCATAGGGGAGAGAGGGTCACTTTGGTGTTTCTATGGCAAGGCATCATGCTCTTTCCTCCTTCCTTAGATGGAAAAACAACTAGCATATGAAGAGAGGAAAAATGAGTGTATATAAGGCTAGGCTCAATCCTCTTCTGCATGAAAGAGTAGAGTGTTTCTATGGCAAGGCTCTATCTCACTATAGCAAACAAAATGGCTAGAAATCTTGATGGGAACATGAGACAAGGACCAATTATGTGTGCTTGTCACCTAGGGTTTATGCAGAAAATTTATAATAATAAATGCAAGTAATAACAATACAACCATTCAATCAAGAAGTTTTGCATAATTTCACTTACATTTCACCAAGAAACATCACAGCAAACCCTAGTTGTAACACATTCCATCAAGATAAATGCCAAAAAAATGCCAAAATAATCTTCCTCCAACAAGTGTGCCTCACTAAATCATCCAAAACCCTAAAGTAGGGTGAAAATTGTAGACCTCACCAAGTGGTGAGTGAAATATGATGATAAAATGAGAGTTAAAACCCTCAAAATATAGTGTATCAATGACCTAATTTTAGTTTTTAGGTCATAAAAAGGCTGACAAGGCCATAATACCAAAATATTATTGTTCTTACATTAAATTGTCAAATTAAAACTTTAATTGAGCTGCAAAGATAGTAAAATCCCCTTCAAGGGAGGTGCTATCCCTTTCTAGGTCAAATGAGACATCCAGGAGCAAAACATTAGCCCCCCAGGGGCCTGTCCAACATGCCACACATGCCATTGATGCTCAGTCTCCCTCCAAAATCATCCATGAAGTTGGATGATGTCATGGATGGGGATGTCCTAAGCCTTCCAAGGCTAGCGTTCCACTAAAAAGGGGTCATTCCCCCTAGGTCTAGTCTTGTTGGAGTGTCTCTGGTGGTACGTCCTCTTCCTCTCAGGTGAAAAGCCCCTGATCAATCTTTGTCCTATCTTTGCCCCCTGATGAGGTCTCATCATCCATCTAGTGGGATCTTCATCCCCATGGAGGTCTGAACTTGTAATATCCCCATGTGTACTAGTCCAAATGGTACCTGTCCGTTGGGCATTGTCCTACACATCAAAAGCTACGCCCTCCATGGGCTCATCAATCATAGGGATCATAGAAATTTTAATCACATGTCATCATCAATATTATTAAACATATTCATAAAACCCCTAATACATCAGTCAATAGCTCCAAGACATTACAAAAACCAACAATACAAGATTGGATAAAAGGTCGAGGCGTCCTATTGGGCTAGTGTCCATAAGAAAAGGAAAGTTTCTAGAAAGATCTCATCCAAGCCATGTAAGTGAGGTGATGTGGCTAGGGGATGTCCAAACCTGTGGGTGCAGTGAGAGCCAAGGATGCATAAGCGTTACCTGTGGGTGCCTTTGTAGAAGGCGAGTTGTACCTGCCATGGATGCATTTTTTCCAAGCCCATTCTTTCCTTTATTCTTTTTATTCTTTTGTTTTCTTTATTTTGTTCAAGAACTAACTAGGGGACGATGCCTTGGCATGGTGACCAAAGATGATAGCATTACCCACAAGTGTTTTCACAGAGATGAGAAGGTTGTCTCGTGAAGAGACCTACTTTTCCTTGGCCATGCAACCAAAAGTCACTGCCCTGGCATGGTAACTAGATGGTGGCAATGCCATACTATTAGGTACCCATGGATCTAATAGGCTGGCTCGTGATGAGATGCCCTATCCTCTAAGTAGATCTTATTTTATTATTTTCTAGGTCCCTCTTGTTTCTTGCTGAGAGGCTTTTTATGCCTTCTTGGGGATCCCTAGGCGAAGCATCTCGAGGTTTTATTTCTAGTCTTTTGTCTTTCACTAGCTTCTTTTACCTTATGGGCCTTTAGCCTCTTCTTCCCATGAGATAAGGTGCAATCCTGTAAATAGGTCAACCCAATGCTCAGACAAGGGGAATGGGATAAATGAGTGGGAGATAAGATGAAACAATGGTGCTATGATAGGAGAAGACGATGGATTTTCAAAAATCCCCCCAGTGGAAAACCAAAACCTGTGGGAAAAGGCTTTCTAGGGCACCCTGTCAATTCCCCCAAGCATGGTCAAGTGGGATAATTTAATATCCAAGCAGTTTTTAGAGATAAAAGGAATTAGATGCATATATTTAAAGGTTTCAATGATCAAAAGTGACACATACCATGATACCTGGACCAATTACCTCATGGAGCAAGTACCTCTTCTGATATAGGATCAAGTCAATGGTGATGGATGTTGCTACTACTGACAAGACAAAAGATGACAAATGAAGAAAAGGCGGGCCATCAAGGGACATGCTCAGGTCAATCCTTCTCTCGATACTCCATGTCTAGGACTTGTGGGCCTCGAGACATGATCTCCTAGTTATCCACAAAAAGTGGGGATAACAGGCCTTAGGATTTATTTTATATATCAAGTTTTGAGGCATCATGGAGCCAAACATATTCCCTACAGGTATTTCCACTTGTTATAGTTACCACCACATTTTGACTCTTTTCCTTCTAAAAGGCGTAAAGTTATCAAACGTGATACACACTCCTCCACTTATAAGACTTGTGATCATACAAGGATGAGTACTGAATCGAGTCAAAAAGATGTTGGGAGTCCTTCAACTCCCATACCTACTATAGTTAATGATACCCCTTTGAAACCTTCAACCACAATGGTTGTAGTGTTGGAGGTGCCTATCATCACCTCTGCCCTTCCTATAGTGAATACTCAACCTATAGACACAAACCCTTTTGGGTTTCTTTGTCACTCACCAGGCTATAATTTTCAGTCCATCCCTATGGCCTATAGTCATTTTTCTTATGGTATGTCAAATTTCACATCAAAATTTTCAACCTCCATCCCAGTGGTTGGTATGAATACTAGCATTGGACTTGGGGGCACAACTCCTCCACATACTCCTTTCTCATTTGGTGGTACCCATTTCCTACAAACAACTCCTACTATTGGAGGCTTTCCCCCTTTTAAACCTGGGTCTAATCCTATCCCTTCTGAATGGAGTAACCAACCTAGAAAAAAGCTACTGCTTATGGTCCTTCCTTTACACCCACCTCCTTTGTACTGATTCTGACCAATATGTTTGGCATGAAGAATCCACCTTTTTCCTCTGGATTCACACCTGGAGGAGGTCAGTTTCATACCTCAGGAAAACCCCAACCTGGAGCCACTCTAATTAGGGGGAATTTCTACAACCCTCATCAGAACCTTCTTACTGGAGGGTCTTACAATCAAGAACAAGTCCACGGTGCTTACCAGAACCCTATATGGGTTCTGATTCCATAACAATAATATTTTCAGGGAGCTTGAGGCCATATGTCACAACCTCGTCTCCCTTTTCTGGCCATGCTCAATCTGCCAAACTTTTCTAAGTTAATGAACGACCCCATGTGTCATGATCCAACATCACCCCCCATCCCCACTAAACTTCCTTCAGATGTTCCAAAATTCAAGACTAAAACTGGTGAGGATCTTAGTGATCATGTTACTAGTTTTCACCTTCGGTGCTCTTCGAATTCCCTTAACAATGATTCTATTCAGTTAACATTGTTTCAATGCACTCTCACAGGGGTCATCATGAAATGGTATATCGAGCTACCTAGAGGGTCATACAAAAATTTTAATCAAATGGTTTTAGTCTTCCTAAACCACTTCCAATTGTTGGTTCATTATGACCCTTTGTTAGGACAAGGCCACTCATATCTCAGATCACATCCAGGAGTGGCATGGACAAAAGAGGTTGATGAAGGCCTACATACCCCCAGAATTCCTACTAGAGTGGTTCCTTAAGTCTCTCTTGCCTTTTATTTCGAAGGATATTTCTACATCTAGGGTTACATCTGAGTAAGAAGTGATTTTTAAACCCAAGTAGTTAGATCTTATATATTCTCTATCTGGTATGTTATACAAGATTATTATAGATGCACCGAGGTCAAACTATGAACCTAGACAAAATCTCGGGCCTCATGTCGATGGCATTGTAGGCTCTGCCAATGTGAAATCCGCAGACTCGGTGACAAGTCATTTGAAAGAGTTGTGTCTAAACTAGTCTGTAGGAGGGCCAGGTTCGTATGTGTCCTCCAATCCCACTTAGTTGACGGATGTACATTCTTTTCAATTGTCAACCAACCTGAATGGTAACCAACAACCAGGAGGGAATAAAAATAAAGGATGTAATAATAATCGTAAGGGTGGGAAGAATAACAATAAACCCAAGGACAATGGTAATAATGAGAAGATGAATAATAATGTTGGTGAGGGAAAGAAAGAAAGGTGGAAGGTGAAGTTTCCCTGTAACCTTTGTAAATTCCCCAATCTTTCGAAATGTGTGAGGCCTTTATCTCTATTTCCCATCATGTTGACCAATCCTTTTCCACATAACTAGCACATGGCCTCGAGTTCCTCGAATGCCAAAAATGTGTCTAGTGGGAGTCAAAACCTACTGACTCTAGACAATGACCGTTTATGCATCAATATGGTGAAATATGAGGTTAATGTAGCCACTTGGTCTCGTGATTACAATTCTACATAGACTATATGTGGTCTAAAGTCTCCCCCTCCTTCGGAGATGACCTTATAGGTCGAAAAACCAAATCCCTCGCCTTGTATTTTGAAAGGAGTACTCAAGCGCTCTAACCAGAGTCCTATTGCTAGAGTCACCCATAATTAATCTATTGTTGAGGACCTAGGTCAAACCAATTGTGAAATGTTAGATCTAGAGATACTCCATATGTGTCCTTCAAAGAGGAACGTGTTGTTTGTGCTATGAGCTCTAGATCCTTATGGCTCGAAAGTTATCAAGTTTGACGTCATAGATGTGAAGCATCGCTTGCCTTATCATGTGGAATTCCAAATCCACATGGGTTACTCGACGTATACCTTCAATCATATTGTTTTTCATGAATTATTTGAAACATGTGTGATTTCCTTGGTCTATTGTAAATCCCTCGGCTCTCCGACCCTTTCTCAGTCTCTAACCATGTTGACTGCTTTTGACAGTCGTTCCTTCAACCCTCATGGTATTCTTTCTTCCTTTCTAGTCCATTTAGGTGGGAAGATGGTAAAGGTGGATGTCGAGGTGGTTGATGTGCCCCTCAAATATAAATTGTTACTAGGATGCAATTGGACTTACAGTATGACTACAATTGTGTCGTATGTCTTTCGTACTCTTTGTTTTCCTCATGATGGGAAGATCGTGACGATCAACCAATTTTCCTTTGCGTATGATAGCTCCAATGATCTATTGGACCATTGATCCTTGTGATTGACAATTCTCAGCTAGAAACTAAGAATATCAGTGTTGGAGAGTATTCATCCCTTATGGGTACCTTTGACTTCATGGCACCGGTTCACCATATATATGCCATGTCTAGTAGGCCTGTTTCGTTAGAGAGGTTTGTTCCTTTCTGCACTTCCTATTTTAACGATACTTGGACCCTACCTTCCTTCACAGTGTCTTTTGAAGGTCTGTTACATTCTGGAATGGCCATGCCACTATCGGCAACACAGATTGCATATCAAGTTCTTCTTGACTCTTTCGTCGATCTTAATCCTGTTACCTCACAGATGGATGAGGATGATCCTGTTCTGGAGCCTATGTGGGCCACATAATTTCTTGTTCATGTGGTTGCCTCGATGATAATTTTCCTTGGGATGAATCTATAATTTCGGCCATGAATGGTTGTGAAAGACCTTGTGATGATATGCATCATAGCTCTTATTTCCTCTCATATCTTGCCAGAATCGACCAAGATAATTTTAGATCTCCTTTGAGTGAGATTATATGAATGAAATTTTTGCTAAAGCAAACATGGCAAGTATCTCCCCTACCATCATGATCGATATCTCTCGTATCCCTGGAAAGATTGAAAATTTATACATCAGTGTGGATTGTTCACTAGAATAAAGTACGATCTACACCGAAATCTTCAAGGAATTCCAAGATGTAGCTTCTTGGTCATATGAAGATATTCCAGGAATCGACCCTTGAATTTTTTAACATGAGATTTGTTGATGCTGAGAGGGGAGTGAATCGGTATCAAGTACAATTTAAAACATTTTTCAACTTATACTTAAACCATTCAACTATATCCAATGAGTAATGAACAATAGTATAAGAGTTACACCGATACACCACAATACACCATGCACAATATATGAAAAATAATCAATAGTTATTGTTCAAGGGAAGTAATGACTTCCAAAGGTAGCTACAACTTCCAAATGTAAGGGGAGGGATAAACCTCCAAGAGGAAGATACAATCCTCCAATATCAAGAGAGATTTGAACTCTCCATCTTTGCCCCTTCCTTCCACCCAAGAATATATGAGAGATAATAAAACTTCACATTAAATCATCACCATCAACCAATCGTCACATAGAACCTGATAATGCTTCCTGAGACTTCTTCAATTTCTACAATTCTTAAATTCTTGGAGTACTCTGATCCTATAGATATCATTACTCAATGTATTCTTTGAAACTCCTCCAATTTTCACTCATTGATTCCTCCCCAAAAAGAGGTTATAGAAAGAATTGTAGACTTTATTCAATTCTGGTCTATTCAGGAGAGTGAACTTGCACAGAATACCCTGCAATCAATAATTAACATCTGATTCTGAAACTCACACACAAGAAACTACAGTCCGTACTCTTTCCAATGAAATTTGTCCCACTTCATTTGGATTCTCGATGAATAAGTGATGACTGTTTTACCCGGAACACCTGTTTATTGACTAGCTTCAGGACTGGTCACAAACCCTATCTTCCACAGAGTGTATCTCCATAATTATGGCGAATACTCAAAAATTATTTTCATCAATGTACACATTGTAACATAAGTTAATTCGAAGAACCATGTTTTTATATATATTTCAAAAAATATGATGTTATAGTACAAAATTGGGGCTGACACCGTCAATATACATATATAGTTGATCATACAATAGTCATGACATCTATGGATGTGGCACCAAATGAGTGTCATGATAGCAGACTAAGACATTTGTGAGATTCTGAAAGAGTCATACCCAAGCACAGGGCACACCTATCACCTGTCGATGCATAGCCTCTGGGAGATCCTCCACCTGAACCATAGTAATTCTCTGCGTCAAACGAGAGAGGTTTCCCTGAAGGTTTTGAAGCACTCTATCTGTGTCCCCTCCCACTGCCTCATCTCCCTCATTCCTCTGAAGATGTTGTGGAAGTCCATTCGGTCATCGTAGACCTACATTTGTGTCACATACATGTTTAATTAGTATGTAATATCATCCAAAAATATTTTTGTTCTCCTATACAAAAATACAAAGAAATAAAATATTTACAAAATTTTGACATACCTATGTATCCATAGGCGGACCCTGGTGGTAATGGCATGTTAGGATCTCCTTTGAAGTCAATCCCTATGTAAGGGTATCCATCCATAGCTATCACCTGTTGTCTCCACCATAAGAAGAATTCATCTTTGTAGGGAGTTGGAACCCTACCACCCCCCTGCCACCTCATCACCTCGTTCCACTATGCCATGGATGGATCGCGAGGTCCACATGGAATAATATCAACTCTAGGTCCCAAGACTCGAACCTGCTTGAAGAAAAAACTACAAAGAGTAGAAGAAAACATGAAGTTCCTCTTACTACCCAACTTGCATTATGTTAACTTGCTCTTCATGTTGGCTAGTAGTGAGGTACACCATTTGTACACAGTGAGTCACAAGAATTCCACTAATTAGAACATAATTGGCCTCAATGCCTAGTGCAAAGAGGTTGATCCTGTGATCTGTGTCAAAACTAGGACAATAATCTTGAGACTCACATTGTTGATTTTTGTAATTGGGAGTTGGCTCCCTACCTTCTCGGTCGCTCCAATGCAATGAGTGGCTATGTATTCATCAATTTTCATGCCACTCCCAGCTCCCATGGATTTGAGGTTGACCACCTCACCTTGATGTGAAAATCCCTTCAAGAAATAGATGTCCTCAAATTCAATCCTTAATAGTTGTCCATCAAGGTTGAATCTCTCACTATCCGGATCCCAATAGTTCACAAGAAGATGTAGCAATCTCACTTGATCACTCATACCTTTGAGAGCCCAAAACTCATATAGCCTACATCTTTTCAAGGCCATTTGGGCTCTTGGATCTCTCTACACTGCAACATCCACCTCCTCATGCTCTCTTTCTCTCCACTCTAGCACCATCTTGCAAGAGTCAAACCATTTTTTGAGTTAGTGGCCTTTAAAAAACATTATCCATGGACATATACGCGAGTTGTAGTGTAAACAGTCATGTATAGGGCTGCTTATATGCTACTTTGTTTTCAAACAAACATGTATAAGTATGTGTATACGTGACTCGATAAACTATAGCCGATGTACACCTACGTTTTGAAGTTGCACCCTAAATAACTTAGAAAAGGAGGCCTAACTACAAATTTTAATCCATTGAAAAGAAAGAGGAGAGAAATATAAGTTACCTGGTCTAGATGGTAGTTTATTCCATCGCTCGTAGCTCCTGCATTCACCAATTGAAGTTCAGAGGCAATTTGGTCCAAAATCCACTATTTGGGTAAAAAATACAAATGGTATAGTAAAATTAGTTTTTTTTACTATTTATAGCAAATTTTTACCCGCTTTGCATAGTTTTATCTAATATTTTTTCCTAATGGACTAATACGACAGTGGATGGAGTTTATTTTTGTAGCTTTATGTAGGGATTCTTGGGGTTTTCAGTGCCATATCGCCCGTTCATAAATTTGGACAGGTATTTTTGTTACCCAACATATAGGATAGGTATCCAATTCATCGTGCACACTTGCATCGTGCTATGAGTGTCACTCATATGCCTTAGGTACGAACCCATTTTATAGTGACACAGAACCTTCTATCTGCAACTAGAAGTGTCATTATCGAATGGTAGAGACTTACCAAACATGGGTACCCTAGTTATATCCCCTACTTCATTTGGTTCCCATGCCGAGATTTTTGTCCATAGGACTGAGAGTCCCTTATAGCTAATACTTGATTTTATGTTGAACCTCATTTCTTACTCATAAACATGATGAAATATACCTAGAGGAATCCCAAACGAGTCAAAAAGAAAAAATATTGTCGAGTGAACTTATCTCTTTCACACTTGTAAATTGGATTTGAAAGGATGTCTATTTGGTGCAAGTTTATCCCTTTTTCAAACCAAGTAGACTGAGACTACAAAAAAGGACATTTTTTGGCGTTAAGTTGTAATTGAATCCCATTGTCTTGCTTGCAGTATTGAGCCTATTGTTGATTCTCACTTTTGCATTATAATCCTTTCACCTGAACAATTTGCATCATCAACCAAATAGATCCTTGTTTATATCCTTTGCAACTTAACACCCTATACCTAGGAGTAAACATTCCCCCAAGTGTCCATCTCCCGCATGCACCTCCTTGCATTGAGCATAGGTATGTTCCACTACTGGAACTATTTTTCTTACTTGTGAAACTCATTTCCTCATCTGTATCATAACATTCATTTGACTATGAAAAAAAAAAAGGGTTGGAAAGGAATATTATCTTATAGTGGTAGCAGTCGTGTCGCCTTTGAATAGAGCACAAATGTTTTGAGTCCACTTTTCATCAAAATATTGGGTTTAGAATGACCTTAGGAAGTTGAGCTCATTATAGAGAGTTTACTCCCCTGACTGGTTACTCTTCCAGTCCCTATGGAGAGTTTGATTAATGCCTCCTGCATCTCAAAGTTTCACCATTGAGTCTATGCTGCCAAAGTCTTCCATATGTCTCATGCTCTTGTTCAAAGGATGAATATCAACCCGTGCTGGCCATTCCTCATAACTCTTGAATTTTCATGTCAGCCATACCCTCAGTGTGTCTCAGAATTACATGAAGTTGTAGTCCTATTACACACCCTAGTCCTACTTTCCTCATTGGTAGGTAACCTTAAACCCAACAGTTGACATTTAATCATTGGTCGCTGACTAGGTGGTTTCCCTTATGTTAGACGGAAATAAATATATTTACACATTGGGATTATTATAGTGTCTTGGATTCCATTATCCCTATTGGTGGTTTCCTCACCTTTGTCAGCATTTTTCCTTATTGGCTTCTATTCAAAGTGTGTTTTTCATGTACCGCTTGCATCTGACACACGCGAAAGACACACAGGGTCGTTGGTTGATGAACATGTTCTTCATTTGATTTCCTCCTAATCATAAAGCTCTTGATTTGTAGCTCATGTTGAATGATGAGAGATGCCTTAATCCTCTCCTTTCAACATGACTCCATCGATTGACTTCATCTCATCTATTCTGGAGATGATACCTAGAGTCCTATGAGTGCCTAGAGGCTTGCAAACATTAGTGGAATGTTATCTCACCATAAACATTTGGGAATACATCAATGTCTCTTTATCTATGGATTCTTCAAGTGTTCGACCCCGAGACCTCTATTCACACTTGTGAGAATGTACTCAATGCCTTGATACCTACTTTCGTTATCAATAGGTTGTCTTGCACTTGTTAATGATATACCTCAATGATTGGTAATCAAACAAATTCTCATTGTGTTTGACCTCAACTCCTTTATTCACATGATGTATACTTGCACATTGGTGGATTGTGTAGAAGACTTGAAGACATTAGTTCGTAGTCACATATTTCTTGAGATGTTGCTACATTTCATTGAACCAGTACCTATGTGACTTCAGTAATTATGGGAGATAATATTTGTTAGAAAAAGAGGACCATGGTGCAATAAAATAAAACAAATGCAGAAACAAAACACATAAGATACACAATACAATAGAGACACATATTTACGTGGTTCACCCAGTGTGGGCTAAGTCCACCAAAGAAATTTCCAGGTCCTTCCTTTATTATTATTATCTATCACATGAAAGGATACAACCTACAACAAACCCGTTGTAAATTCCTCTTCTTTCTCTCAAAGTATCTCATATCAGAATACCATACTCGCCATAATGCATAGCCGCAATACATTTCCCTCTTAAGAGAGGGTTTTCGTCTAGGGAAAAAAACCCTAACATAATTTCTACTGTTAGATATGTGACCTTATAATGAATGGTCCATAATTACAATGAAATTACAATATACATTTACAAGGCAATTTTTCCTTCGGGGGCTTCACCCCCGAACCCGTAGAGGGGGTAGCCCCCCTCTACACTCCCCCATGTGGAAGAGTGTACATACTTCTAGGGTGTAAAGTCTTCATGGGGTATAAACATGGATGAAAAACACAAGACCTCTAAATTAGGAATATAATCAGGCTCCACAACCAACAATCTCCTACTTGGAGACTGATCTCAACAATTCCATCGCTACTGTATATGCTGGACTCTGAACCTTCTTGGACCTAGAAAATTTCTCATCTTCATTTTCATTCTTAAAGACCAACTGAAACTAAGCAGGAACTCAGTTTCTCTTTGGTTACTCCCTTTGTTAACATGTCTATAGGATTCTGGCTAGTGTCTATCTTTTCCAACTTCAAATGTACATCTTGCAAGGTGGATCGTATGAAGTGGTACCTCAATTGTATATGCTTATTCTTCAAATGGAAGGCTGACTTCTTTGCAAGATGAATTTCACTCTCACTGTCACAATACAACCTGTTATTCTCCTTATTCTTTCCCATATCTCCATAAACCTTTGTAACCAAATCATCTCTTTACTAGCCTCTGTAGCAGCAACACACTCTGCCTCTATTGTTGAAAGTGCATCAACCTTTTGCATTTTCGAAATCCAACTTACCGTTGTTCCACCTATAGTAAAAACATACCCTGTGGTGCTCCTCCTACTGTCTTTATCACCTACCATATCTGAATCAACATATCCATGTAGAAAAGTGTTTGAACCTCCAAAACATAATGCATGAGTAGCAGTACCTCTCAAATACCTAAGAATCCACTTTACTTCCTCCCAATGTTCTTTACCTAGATTGTTCATATACCTGCTCACAACTCCCACTACATGTGTAATATCTGGTCTTGTGCAAACCATTGCATACATCAAGCTACCAACTGTTGATGAATAAGGGACCCTAGACATGTATTCTATCTTCTCCTGTGTCTTGGGAGACATTTCCTTAGTTAATTTGAAATGGTTGGCCAAAGGTGTACTAACTAGTTTTGCATTCTGCATTATAAACCTCTCCAACACCTTCTCTGTGTACTCACCCTAAGACAAAGTCAATTTGTGATTTTTTATGTCTCTTGTTATTCTCATGCTAAGGATTTTCTTTGCAACACCCAAATCCTTCATCGCAAATGAATTGGCTAATTTCTTCTTGAGCATATTTATATCCTGCATATTAGACCCTGCAACAAGCATGCCATCTACATACAATAGGAATATAATATAGCTTCCATTTTCTAGCCTTTTAAAATAAACACAATGATCAGAATGACATCTACTATAACCCTGTTTTTTCATAAACTTGTCAAACTTCAAATACCACTACCTTGGAGCTTGCTTTAGGCCATACAAGCTCTTCTTCAACCTGCATACCAAATTCTCCTTCCCTTTGACCTCATACCCCTGTGGCTACTGCATATAAATATCTTCCTCCAAATACCCATGGAGAAAACTTGTTTTTACATCTAACTGTTCAAGATGCAAATATTCTACTGCCACAAGACTTAAAATAGTCCTAATTGAAGTCATTTTAAAAAGAGGAGAATATTTCATCAAAATCTATACCTTTATTTTTTGCAAACCACTTTACAACAAGTCTAGCCTTGTACTACTTTTCTCCTGCATCTTCTTCCTTCAACTTGTAAACCCATTTATTCTGCAATGCACTTTTTCCTGTAGGAAACTGAACGAAGTCCCAAGTCTGGTTATTTTCCAAGGAATCCATTTCCTCTTTCATGCCTTGATCCCACTTAATTTTGGTGTTTACCTGCATTTCCTCTTCATAACATTCTGGTTCACCGGAATCAGTCAACAATAAATAATACAATGAAGGAGAGTATCGTTCAGGGGGTATACTCAACCTCGTATATCTTCTAACAACACTTGTAGGTGTTTGAGGTACTTGCTGCTCTTGTTGTTATACATTTTGATTTTCAGGTTCATTTGGAATTTCTTTTTCAGTGATGTCATCGAGCACTGCATATTCTTGTTTTTCTTCTTCCTGTTTCTTCCCCTGTAATTGATCTTTGTACATGACCTTCTCATTGAATATGAAATCTCTACTCCTAATGATTTTTTTATTTTCATAATACCATAACCGATAACCAAAATCATTAACACTGTATCCAATAAAGGTACACTTCTTGGATTTAGACTCAAGATTTGTTCTATTTTCTTTATCAATATGGACAAATGCTTCATAACCAAAAGTTTTCAAAAAAGAATAGTTTAGCTTTTTTCCTGTCCATTCCTCCTATGGAATTCTACCATCCAAAGATCTTGAAGTTCCTCTATTTATTAAGAAAACAACAGTAACTACAACATCTGCCCAGAACTATAAGGGCAAACCGACATGCAATCTCATACTCCTTGCATGCTCCATGATTGTCATGTTCATCCTTTCTGACACACCATTTTCTTGTATTGTTCTTGGAATTGTCTTCTCTCTATGAATCCCATGGTATGAACAATAATCATCAAAATCCTTGTGTTATAGGATAAATCTGTAGGTGCAGACACTAACCGATCTCCCTAGATCCACCTGGATCTAGAACAAAGCAAGACAGAACATGACTCTTTCCCTAGATTTTGATCATTGAATTAAATAGCAGGCAAGAACTAATGACATACCTTATTATCGCTTCCTATGGTCTTTGTTTCTCTCGCTTCGCTTCAGTGCTCTCGTGCAGTCAATACCAAGAAAACCCAAACCAACCAAAGTGAAGAAAGCACAATCTATTCAACGGTCAATCTGTGTATATGATCAAGGAATTATACAATAAAGTGGAAATAGCTTTATGGGAGAGGGACATATTACTGTATCATATTAATGGAAAGTAAAGATTACAACATGAGCCTTGATGTTGCAAACTTCCTTTCGATGGCCCTTGGCTCCGACACACACACTTGCTCACTTGCATGAAGAAGATCAACCCCTTTGGATAAACTTGTTGGAGTCTCCAAGCTACTGTAGCTTCAGTCCTTCACACAATTCTTTCACTAATTCTCCAATGAATCTTTCTTAACCTTGATTAACATTTTCCATGAGAATTCCCTCAATATATAGGAGAGAATGAATTAGTTACTTAGATAAGAATGATCCCAAAATATCAGGGAATCCAGTACTAGGATAACCATTCGAATGCCATCTCATCCTTCTAGAAGATTCCCTTCTAGAAGCATCAAGAATTCATATTTTTCCTTTCTTTAGAAAGAGTTCACCCCTTAGCAGTTCAACACAATGCGAACTTCTCGCACCCTGGCTTAAGGCAGCTTGTGAGAATCATGCATTCTCGCATGCAAGCAGTCTTCAAAAATGAGTTTTCTGGAAGAGATGAAAATAACTTTTTCTCAAGAGAAAGTTCTTATAGAGAGCTTGAGTACACCATTATTAATACATCATTATGATGACCAAAATCATGGGTAACAGAATTCCCCCCAAAGTATGAGGGTGGGAACCAGTGATAGCCGATAGACTTTGTAAGATGCATGTGTGTGTCGAGAACCAAGAGCACATCTAATCGGAAACTTGCAAACAACCAAGCATCTGCAGAGTATCATATATATCAATTCTGAGGTAGGCATTACCATACTCAGATCACAGATTGATGACATTATAGACATGGGTCATGGCCACCAATCATACACTATGGATCCATGCCGTAAAAATATAGCATGGCCACCGTAATACACTGTGGATCTATGTGAAAAATTTCAAATCAAGACAACATAGCCACGAGACATACATAGTGGATCTATGTGTCACAATTTATGCATACTCCATCGCAACCTGCATCACAAAGATGATATCCAAGGTCTTCAATTTCGTCGCCCAAATTACGAATCTAACCATGTGATTACATGTGTTGAAGTCGAGCATGGTAGAAACCACTTGTTTACCAGTCATTGATGAAACCGTTAACAAATGCGAGGGAAATCACCATTGATGTCAATGAATCCCAAGGTACCATAGTACAATCCATCGAGTGTGAGTAAATGAGTTTAAGTCGAACATCCGATGGAATCTTTTGATCAGGGGTCAATGATGTAAACCCACTTTCGAAAGTGAGGAAACCTTTCATTGAGGCATGCAAGCTCCAAGGTACCAAATAATTTCTAAGTCTTGATTCTGGATAATGAGCTGAAGTCGACGGAACAAAACTCGTCACAGGAGGGCCTTGATGTATCCCCCATCAATGACACGAAATGAGTAACATATTTTGAAGGTGAAACAGAGTATGATGCGAATTGGACTAGACACAAGGAAGACTGACATGAAGAGAATGAATAACTGCAGATGGCCGACTCAATATAGGTTTCAGATGGACTTCTCTTGAACATATGAACGACATGACCAATGATTTGGCAGCATTGACTCAAAGACAACACAGGGAATGACCTTGTAATCAATCGAATGAGAGACAAATGGATTTACCAAACCAACTTCAAATGATGAATAGGGGGTGTCATGTTCAAGAGTGACACTTACTGCCAATCAATACGACGATGAAAACATATCCCTTTCCCAAATTTTCCCCCACCATTTCTGGCGAGTACCTCTTTATTTTTACACAAGCTTGAGGAGGATAACATATGCTTGTTGATGTAAGCTCATCCTTTGGACGATTCCCTCGGAGTATGTTTAACGAACCCTAAGAAGGAATGGTTCGGTCCCATCATGGGTCTGTCAATGTTTGTTTAACGAGTCCAGAGATAGAAAACTCGAAGGTTTTTCAAGATTATAGAGTTTGGAAAAACACTTAAAAGAGAACTCTCTCAGTTCCTTTTTCATAAAATAGTCTGGATGAGACCGAAAAAGAGATAAATTATCTCTCACCAAACGCGTACTTGAAATAATTTATCGAGTGTGAAAATAGCAAGGTCACTCGGTGATCTTTTCATGTTTAGAGAGTCTAAAAAGAGCTTAAAGAGGACTCCAGGGGGGTTCCTTTTTCGTATAACCTTGTTGAGCCCGAAAAAGTGATAAAAGTACGCTCAATCACGTTGTCATGTATTTACGAGCGCAAGAACGGACAAAGACGACGCTTGAGGTTTTTATATAAAAACCATAAAAAACAATCAAAAACACGCGATAACAAAGAAAAACATTTCCATATCCCTGTATTTAATCATCAAAGTCATCATGCCTGCAAGAGTTACACTCAACATGACATTAGGGATTAGGGTTTAATCGATAAATAATCATTAAAAAACCAAAATGATATAGTAAAAGTAAATAAAAGGAGTAAATACTCTTTTTTACCACATCATTTTACATTTCCACTATTGAGCTCAAAAAACCCCTCTTTTACCCTCCAAGTTCGGCGTCAGATTGTGGGAGCTATGAGAGACCATTCAGTGATCCATATGCGACAGTAAGGTAGGCTCTTCTTCCTTAACATTTTCATGGTTTAAAATTGTAACTTTATTGGTTAAATTTTCAGTTTTAAGTGGATTTTCCAAGCCCTATGTGTGCACTGCCATTCTCGCAGGTAGGCTATACGGGGCCTGCAAGAATTATGCATTCTCGCAGGTGAGCCTAAAGCCACCTGCGAGGTTCTCGTACTGTGTACACATGGCACCTACAAGAACCGCAGAGCCCAAATTTTTTTTAAATTTTTACCCAATGAAAAAGATCCAAAGCATGAATTTTTTTATTAATCCTCTTATTGTGTTCCTTATGCAGATAATTGGCCATAAACATGGTGCTTGAGTGGCGTGAAAGGGAACATGAAGAGGACAATGCAATGGCCAAAAATCATCCACCTACCATAGCTTCTTTGAGAGACTGTGGGCTCTTGAAATACTTTGTCATCCCGGGCATGAGGGCCCAAGTCAGACTATTAGAGTACCTGGTGCATATGTGGGACCCAGATCAACAGGTGTTTCATGTGGGGGTCCACACACTATCCTTAGACATTGAGGACATTTACTTTTTGACTGGTTTGTCATGGCGGGGGTACTATGTGAGCCTGACAGGTTGTAGAGGTGGTGGGATAAAGATGAGTGAGTACTGTAATTTACACTGCGTGCCCGAGGCTGAGAGAAAGAAAGGAAAAGTAGCGATATGGGGGGTATGAGACTTGACCCTCCATACTATCCTTTTCACTATAGCTCGGATGGATGGGAGTTCTTCTCATATGGCATTACAGAGTTACTTCCAATATGCTATTGAGTGTATTGAGCCGCGGGTATTCAACTGGGTAGATGTTGTACTTCGCAGTATAAAAAAGCAATTGACCAAATGTAGGCGAGGTGACCTGAAACAATTCGGGTAAGGATATTTGCTGGTATCCTTCTTCCTTGAGTGGGTCCCATTACTGAGGCTACAGGTGGAGTGGAATTTACCGGCTCCTAGGGATCCGCGGATGCTGAGATGGTGTCGGTTCATGGCCCGACACGTAGCTGGACCGATCATCAGATATGATGATACTTTCTTTGACTGGCTTCAACCACAGATGTTGATGGTTGATGACTGCACTTATGTTGGGCTAGATTTCCGAGGAGATCCGGATTTGGTATTGCCAGAGGATGCTCAGTGGGGAGACCTTGGTAAGAAGTACACACATTTTTCTTTTTAAATGTTTTTGTGAATTTTTTATCATATTCAAATGTTTTTTTTTATACGTTTATCCAAAGACTAATACAAAATTGTTTGTTGATAACACAGATGTTGGACCGTACAGACCTCCTGACACTTCTCCCATCCAGCGATGAGGAGAGGTAGCAGCAACACCACAGTATGCTGAGGATTATCAAGTGGTGGAACAGAATTTAGAGGGCCTGATAGCAGACATTCCAGACATGACTCTGGAAGAGGTTCCACAACGTGATCAATGTCATACTGTAGGAGTATCAGCATCTATGAGTCGACTGCTCCATAGGGTTTCTAGAGAAGTCGTGTGTTACTATGAACTTCATCCATGACTTCACTTTGTAGAAGCTATGAGCTTCAAATTTTGATATTTTGGTCTTCGAACAAACATTTTTGTAAAAAACTCTTTTGATCGTTATATATACAGACGGCTTCTACCGGGTTACCTTATATTGTGTGAATTTCAATGTGTTTGATCTATAAATGATTCAAATGTCTGTCAAATACATAATTAGCCAAAGCATATGTTAATGTATTTAGACATCTAGGAATATGTTGATATTCAATGTGATCAAAATAACGTTCCAAGAGGCGAATTCGTAAATACACTCGTAACAAAGTAGGACTTCGAATAGAGTAGATATTACTTAATTGTAGTACTACAAGCTGTGAGTCACGTCGCACAACCAAATGATGAATTCTGAGCGAGATAACATCAACCAATAATTCAATAACGACACTATACTATGCAATGTTGTTGGTTGCACGACCAAGGCATACACCTCGTAAAGAGACAAGCTCGTTTGTAGGGGGCGTAAATTGCCCACGCAGCAGAAGCAAGGTTCTGAGTACTACGGCTAGCGCCATCAGTGAAGCCAATATAGGGTAGCGAAAACTCCGACATCTAGAAATCAAGCACAACGTCACATAAGGACAGGGACCAGATAACGACAAAAGAAAACTATAGTAACACACACAAAGTATGATACATTAAAATACAAGTACTTGTGCACAGATGATTTATGCATAGTACTTCTTCAAGTACAACCCATTCCTGGGTTCACTCAAAGGGATACCATTGTAATCTACCAACTCTTACGCTCCTTTTTCCAAAACTTGGCGAATAATATAAGGACCTCGCCACATGGGTTAGAATTTCCCAGCTCCTAACACATCTCGGTCCTGTTCATAGAGAAGAACAAGATCATCTTCAGAGAAAATGCGAGGCTTGACATGCTTGTCATATTGGGCCTTGACACGTTTTTTCTGGGCTTCTATTACTAGAGTGACATCACGTCGAGTTTCCTCTAATCACATAAGATACAATAGACGTTCTTCTTCAGCAGAAGTGTTGGGTAGGAGTTCAACAACTAGCTTCAAAGAGGGTATCTCGCATTCTATAGGAAGAATGGCTTCTACACCATAGACTAACCGAAAAGGCGTAAACCCAGTAGCGGACTTGACGAATGTCCGGTATGCCCACAATGCCAAAAACAACATTGTGTGCCAACTTGTTTTATGAATTCCTATCATCCGTCGAAGCATAGTTATGAGAACTTTGTTCATTGCTTCGACCTAGCCATTAGCTTGTGGATAATAGGGCATTGATTTATCATGACGAAGACCCAACTTCTCAGTAAGTTCAAACATCATAAAATTCCTAAAGTGGCTACCGTGATCAGTGACGATAGCTTGGGGAACACCAAAACAAGCTATGACATGATTAAAAGGAAACAAAGATGTGGTCTTTCCAGTATTATCAAATGTTGGCATCGCCTTGGCCCATTTCGTAAAGTAATCAACGACTACAATGATGTAACCATGCCCCCCGACTGAGTGAGGGTGACATGTCATGAAATCGATGCCCCATTTTGCAAAAGGACCAACTGAGACCAAAGGATGAAGAGGAGCAGGATGTGACCGAATTTTCTGGTTGTAGGTCTGGAAAGCATGGAATTTCTGAACGGCAATAATGCAGTCATTAAACAAAGAACGCCAAAAATACCCTGCGTGTAAGATATTTTGGGCAATAGCATACCCAAACATATGACCACCACATGCTCTGGAATGGCATTCATTTAGAGCTTTCTCGGCTTCGTCGAACATTAGACAACGTCGAAAAATAGAGTCAATCCCCTGAGGGTAAAGAGTATCCCCGAGGATAATGTATTGATGAGCTTGATAGTGTATGCGATGTCGTTCAGTACTAGACAAAGTAGGCAAGAAGGTCTGGGTTTGGAGATATATAATGATATCCCCATACCAAAGATCATCAGTGCTAATAAGGAAAAGAGATTCATCGAGTAATGAATCAACTGCTACATTTTCTGTTGTAGAATGAGGAAAATCGCATATCAACTCAGCAAAAAAAAGGACTTCTTAGACTTGGCACGATCGAGTTCCAAGTCAAACTCCTAGAGTATCACAATCCATTTGGATTATTTTCCCCCTAGTAATTGACGTGTCAAAATATGTTGCATAGGGTTGCAATGAGAAATCATCGTAGTCTTGCGTGAGAGGATATAATGCCGAAAGCGTTGGACGGCTTGAACGACAGCCAAAGCTAGTTTTTCGACATGTTGATACTTGATTTCAGTGGGTGTGAGACTTTGACTCAAGTAATAAATAACATGTTCATCGTGCGCATCATCCTCTTGAATGAGAACCATGCCAATAGTGTATTCCGAGGCAACAAGATAAAGGAAATAATCGCAATTGTAATCGGGAGGAAAGAGAAGTGGAGCTCGCGTTAGGGACAACTTCAAAGCTTCAAAATCATTGTTAGCAATGGTATCCTAGACGAACTTTGAATCTTTCTTTAGTAGCCGCGTAAAACCATGAGTGATCTCGGTGTAATTGGGGATAAAACGACGAAGAAAGTTTGCTTTCCCCTGCAAACTTTGCAACTGGAGCAGTGTAGAAGGAGGAGGGAGATTAAGGATCACCTCAACCTTCAACAGATCCACCCGGATCCCTTGACGCGAAACGATAAAGCCTAGAAGAGGACGGGATTCTACATAGAAAACACATTTATGGGGATTTAAACGTATGCGGTAGAATCGACAGTGAATGAAAATAGCCCGGAGGTGGTTTGGGTGATCAACTCTGCGCATAGAATGAGCTGGTAAATCATCCAAATAGGGTTGAACGATATGCTTTATATCATGAAAAGAATAAGACATAGCGCGTTGAAACATTGCGCTCTCATTCTTAAGACTGAAAGGGAGTTTCCAATAGGAAAAAGTACCCCAAGGACAAATAAAAGAAGTCTTATGTTGATCCTCAGGAGCAATGTTAATTTGATTATAGCCGGAGAAACCATCCATGAGGGAGAAGATTCCACTTCCGGTGCAATCATCGACAATCTGATCAATGAAAAGGGTAGGAAAGTTATCCTTGGGACAAGCTTTGTTAATATCCCTATAATCAACACATACACGAATATTGCCTCCTTTCTTGTCAATCAGGACAGGATTGGAAACCCATTTTGTAAGAGCCACCAGATAAATAAAGTCGTCTTTCAGAAGTTTTTCAACTTCGGCTTGATAGCAGCCGCTTTACGTGGGTGAACTGGATGAAGGCATTGTCGGACTGGTTTAGCGCCGGGGTATGTCTTTATCTCATGTACAACAATTGCAGGGTCGATACCTGGCATCTCTTTGTAGCTCCAGGTGAAGATGTCACGAAATTCTTTGAAAAGAGACGTATAGGTGACTATTTCGTTGGAAGAACACGAAGCTCCAATATGACCATTTTCGACAATCCCAGGTTTTATGGATATGTCAATGGGAATCGTGGGCGAGATATTACTTAAGTTCCCTTCAGCAAACACAATGTGTGTAGTCACAGGAATAGTCGAGATGACAACAACGGTCAACGAAGTCGAAATCTGTTGGTATTTCTCAAGAGTGTGTTGTTCCAGAAAGAGAATGGAACGATGATGCCCATCGTCCTAAGGGGTGTCCTCCATGACATACATGATCATCTTGTCAGTGGGAAAAAAACACGAAAAGGATCTGGAGACAACTCATCAAGAGAAGGGGTAGAAGGTGTTGTTGATTGAATGGCCTGATAGGTAGACTCAACTGGACTTAATGGAATTGCGTCACCGAAACGAAGATAATTTCCAGGGTCAGGGACAATCCAACGGTCGTGAGACGCAGGAAGTTCGTGAGGCATGGTGGAGATCATGTTGATAGAAGAAACTAATGAGCGTGGAACATTGGGTGGTGGAATGGGAAAAGTACCCATTAATGAGGTGTCCTTTAAAAGGCCTACACCGACGTTCTCATAACCCGGTGGGGTTTTAGCAATAAACGGTACGTTGCCAGTATGGGTATCAGAATTGAAGAAGGCAAGTTGGTCAATGGTAAAAATCGTTCCTTGATGAGGGAAACAGACTATAAGGAAAAGTGTCGACACAATGGCGCGCATGGAATCGATCCAGCTGTGGCCAAGTAGAAGATTATAATCAAGGGGAGCATCAAAGACTTCCATTTCGACTTGGACCGTTTTAGCTTCTAACGTGATGGGAAACAAAGGAAGAACTCTGTAGGGATTAAAAACGGAGCCATTGAAGGCTTTAAGAGTGTTCTGGGATTCATTCAAAGGAGGAGAGCCAATGGCTTTCCAACAAGAAAGAGACATAACACAAGTCGAGGCACCCTCGTTAATAATATTTTGACAAATGTTTTTGTCGGAGACAACCACTTGGATTTGAAACGCGAGTTGAGGGGGTAACCTTGGAATGTGATCTTCCAAGTCAAAGAATATTAAATTCGTATCTGTCGGGTCAATTCCACCTATAGATTTCAACAGTGCCTTCCATTGTGTAGGACAAGACTGATCTCCCTAGATCCACCTGGATCTAGAACAAAGCAAGACAGAACATGACTCTTTCCCTAGATTTTGATGATTGAATTAAATAGGAGGCAAGAAATAATAACATACCTTATTATCGCTTCCTATGGTCTTTGTTTCTCTCGCTTCGCTTCAGTGCTCTCGTGCAGTCAAGACCAAGACAACACAAACCAAGAAAAGTGAAGAAAGCATAATCTATTCAACTGTCAATCTATGTATATGATCAAGGAATTATACAATAAATTGGAAATAGCTTTATGGGAAAGGGACATATTACTGTATCATATTAATGGAAAGTAAAGATTACAACCTGAGCCTTGATGTTGCAAACTTCCTTTCGATGGCCCTTGGCTCCAACACACACACTTGCTCACTTTCATGAAGAAGATCAACCCCTTTGGATAAACTTGCTGGAGTATCCAAGTTGTTGTAGCGTCAGTCCTTCACACAATTCTTTCACTAATTCTCCAATGAATCTTGCTTAATCTTTTCCATGAGAATTCCCTCAATATATAGGAGAGAATGAATTAGTTACTTGGATAAGAATGATCCCAAAATATTAGGGAATCCAGTACTAGGATAACCATTCGAATGCCATCTCATCCTTCTAGAAGATTCCCTTCTAGAAGCATCGAGAATTCATCATTATCCTTGCTTTAGAAAGAGTTCGCACCCTATCAGTTCAACACAGTGTGAACTTATAGCACCCTGGCTTAAGGCAGCTTGCGAGAATCATGCATTCTCGCAAGCAAATATACTAGCAGCATGCGAACAGTCTTCAAAAATGAGTTTTTTGGAAGAGATGAAAATAACTTTTTCTCAGGAGAAAGTTATTATGAAGAGCCTGAGTACACCATTATTAATACATCATCATGATGACCAAAATCATGGGTAACACCTTGCTGCAATAGTCAAGTCCATTATTTGATCTAAGACACTTCAAATGTTTTCCTATCTCATTCTCAACTAAATCTTTCCATTTCTTAAAAGTATCAAAAACATCATATTTTTGTCGAATGCAATAAACCCAAGTTTTTCTAGTTGCATCATCAATAAAAGTAACATAATAACGAGAGACACCAAGAGATGATACCTGAGTTGGTCCCCATACATATGTATGCACAAGCTCTAACCTTTCATTCTTCTTTTCTTTTCTGACTCTGAGAAATCCGACTCTCTTTTGTTTTCCATAAACACAATGCTCACAGAAGTCCAAATCAATTTGTTTAAGATCTGGCACAGTGTTGTATCCATGATGCCACAGTGTTGTATTCACTCCTGTAGAAGCTAAAGAGATAGAAGACTCAGTATTACCAGTACATAAATACAATGTACCTACCTTCTCTCATTTTGCTATCACCAATGATCCTTTGATGACCTTCCACATCTTATCTGAAAATATGCATACACAACCTTCACTTGCCAACTTCCCTATTGAAATTATATTTTTCCTTAAATCTAGAACATGTCTTACCTCTTTTAACAACCATTGGTTTCCATTGCATTGCTTTATTTTTACCTTTCCCATTCCAACAATTTTGCATGGTGCATCATCACCCAAATGAACCTGTCCAAAATCACCTTGAACATAATCTAGAAAATGTTTCCTATGGGGTGTGGCATTAAATGAAGCTTTTGAATCTACTACCCAAGACTCAAAAATATTATCTACATAAAGAATCAAAGCATCTTGTAACACATCACCTGTTACATTTGCTTCCTGATTTCTCTCTTGTTGTCCATCTCTTTGTTTCCTTGGAGCTCTACAGTCTTTCTTCAGATGTCCTTTCTTCCCACAATTCCAACACTCTATCTTTCCAAGTCTGGATTTGGATTTGCCCTTCCTAGAATTATCGCGGTTCCTTGAGCCCTTTCCTCTATCCTTTTGTCTTCCCTTGTTATCCATGTTCAACGCATTACCTGATGTCTCACCTGTTCTTTTTCGTCACATTTCCTCACTAAGGATAACACCAACAACATCATCAAATTTTAAAGTATTTGAACCAGAGACAGAGTTACTTACAACCATGACAAAGCCATTCCATCCTTCTGGAAATGAGCACAATATTATAAGAGCCCTAACCTCATCATCAAAGTACACTCTTACATAAATTAGTTGATTAGTAACCATATTAAATTCATTTAAATGATCTGAAATAGACCCACCTTCTGACATCTTCATATTAAATAATCTCTTCATTAGAAATACCTTATTAGACATCGAGGGTTTTTCATATAGTTTATCCAATGCATCCATAAGATCCTTTGTTTCCTTTTCTTTCGAAATATTGAAATCCATCGACGCTGCCAAGATCAGCCGCATCATCCCTAGAGCCTTTCTGTCAAGAATATCCCATTCTTCATCCTTCATGGCCGTCGACTTCTTTACTACTCTGCCCATTGGTAGGAATAGATCCTTCTGATATAAATAATCTTCCATCTACATCTTCCATAACTGGTAGTTTTGGCTATTAAATTTCTCGACCCTAAACTTTCCATCTTTCGACATTGCTCCGACTCGAACCAGGAACCCTCTTTTCCTACGAGTTACCTTTCCCTCTGATACTAGTTGTTAGAAAAACAGGACCACAAAGAAATAAAATATAATAAATGCAGAAACAAAACACAGAATATACATAATACAATAGAGCCATGGATTTACGTGGTTCACCCAGTGTGGGCTACGTCCACCAGAGAAATTTCTAGGTCCTTCCTTTATTATTATCCAACATATGAAGGGATACAACCTACAACAAACCCACAGTAACTTCCTCTTCTTTCTCTCACAGTCTCTCGTCTCAGAATACCATACTCACCATAATGCATAGCCACAATATATTTCCCTCATAATAGAGGGTTGCCTTCTAGGGAAAAAAACCCTAACATAATTTCTACCGTTAGATCTGCGACCTTATAATGAACAGTCCATATTTAAAATGAAATTACAATATACATTTACAAAGAAATTTTTCCTTCGGGGGCTTCACCCCTGAACCCCCCAGCCAAAGGGATAGCCCCCCCTGACCTTGTAGAGGGGGTACTCCCTCTGCACTCCCCCGCGTGGAAGAGTGTACATACTTATGGGGTGTAAAGTCTTCATGGGGTAGAACATGGATGAAAATCACAAGATCTCTGAATCAAGAATATAATCAACCTCCACAACTGACAAGATTGTACTCCATTCTATATAGATATCTTCAGATTGATTTTGAGATTGGGCCTTGTTCGTGATTATGACAACCTCCGTCATGTATCCACCTTTGTGTTTCCTATTAATGGACAAAGAAAACGGTTTGGTATATTTTCACATGGATCTACAGTGTAATTCAAATTGGCATCCATGTGTGCAAAGTCAGTGTAGATCATAACGAGAAACTAGTTCTTCTAGATGGGTCCCCATTACTCCAATTCTGGTTATTATAATGTATTTTGACCTTCGAAAATACTCCTCTGAACTCACACATTAGGGGGCATCTGTTATATAAAGATTTTCCTCACCCTATGCAAACTTGCATAGATGGACTTTTTCCATTTTCTTATGCATACTTGAAGTCCCTTTTTGCAAATACCAGAGATAAAAATATTATTTTTCCACATATACGTGCCCTACCTATTGTACAACATGCATATACATAGGTTGCACCACTACAACTCATGTACATCAAGTTTTGTGCCCAAAATTAAAAAATGGTGTTGGGTTTCCATGTCACGTCATGAGATCCATGATCCTTGACCTTCCATATACTAGAAACATTCTGACTCGACCCTTCAGTTCCACTTGAAGGCTATAAATGGGCCAAATCCGAGCTATGGAAAAGAGGAGAATAATTCAACTTTGAGAGAAAAGTTACTATGGAGAAATTATTCACTTCATATTGAGTCTTCATCCCTTTGTCCTTTTAAGTCTGGACACATTGTTCAACCCCCAAGCTCTTCCCTACTTGGTTGAGAACCTCATTGTCTTTCTTATATGAGATTGCCTTTGGTGGAGGATTGAAGTGGTGGAGGCCCAGCTGGAAGGGACTTAGTTTCTCAGTTCCAAATTGTGCTGACATGAAAGTTTGTAATTCCTTCACTTTTGATGATTACATTTTAATAGAAATACTCTTTTCTCATCCAATTGATATCTTGAAAATATTTGAATTGTTATTCCATGGGTGTATTTCTTATGAATTTTGATGGATTATGTTATTGAATGTGATAACATTATAAATTATCACCATATGATTGTGTTTCTTGGTTGCTGAGGAAAAGCTGCAGGTGTATTTCTTTGAGTCAAGTGCTCAATGGTGGACTTCATCGAACGTCCGGACGAGGTAGGCCTTTTATCTTGTCTTGATAACATATTTTTTTATATAGCATATGTGAGATTAGAGTTGACTTATGCATTCATTTATTTCTATTTTGATTTACCCCTAGCCATAGATATATTTTCCTCGTAACAACTACCCTTGAATCCCCCGCCATGGGGGGGCCACCAAAATTGTCTCTACCCCCCCTATACCCCCTTGGTGACAGATGTGGGGGGGAAATCCCCCCCACACCCTCGTTAGGGAATGGGGTCCAAGCACTACTGAAACAAACCTATGAATCAGGAAGATAATCAGGCTCCACAACCAACATACCTCGTCATATGGAAACTTCGTATCTATCTCACTGTGCAATTTATTATACAAGGTGATTTCAAAACTCTTTGAGAATAATCTTAAACATGTTTTTTCTACTTTTACATCCAAATAATAGTTTGGAATTATTTTCAATAGGAGGATTTTGGATGCAATTAGTTCTACCCAGGAAGGAATCCATTCCATTAACCTGGAAAATATCCCAGCAATGTCATGAAGCTTTATTTGGATAAAAATTTACTAATGTCTTGCTCCTTTTGAATGTTTCCCATGGCCTCTATTTATAACTAGAATGGTTCTTGGAATACATACTAGTTCCAATATAAATTCTTTGAATTCATAAGTGGACTCCCATATAAGGTCAATTGGATATTTCTTAGATTAGTTTTTTTATAGGTTGGCATGAGTTTGGAGGTTGTCAATTGGATAATGGGATGCATTTTGTTGGAAAATTTTGTAGTTCCTATCTATGGTTCTCCCTCAATGTTTTCCAAATCCTCTCAGGGTATGATACAAGGGTGCTTGTTGTCTCCACTTCTTTTGTTGTTGGTTGTGGAAATTCTAAGCAGAATTGTTCATTCTGCTAGACTTGAAGTTTTTATCAAGGGTGTTATGGTATATTCTCAAACATGATTGATGAACCTCATGTTCATAGATGATGTTCTCCTATTTGGGGAAGGTATAATAAGGGAGTGGAGAAATTTTAATCATATCTTACATGTTTTCTATTTAGCCACTAGGATGGATATTAGTATTTATAAATATATCATCCTCTACAATGAATTGTTGATGAAAGTGGAAGAACATATCCATCTTATGTTCCCCTTCAAGATCAAGTTTGCGGATAGTGGCATAAAATATTTAGGTTACTTTATTAAACCTAATTATTATTGAGTTGTTGATTGGATATGATTATGAAAAAAGGTAAAAGCGAGGATTATTTGTTGGTGTCACAAATGGTTATCTATTGGAGGAAGGATTGTTTTACTTAAATCTGATCTTGAGAGAATTCATGTTTACTGGCTCTCTCTTGCACATGTGCCAAAGAGTATCTTCAAAATAATTAGGAGAAAATGTTTTAGTTTTTATGGTCTAGAGAAAATTGAAATGAGAGTATACCATTGAAAAAATGGAGTAACCTAGATAAACTAAAAAGGGATGAAGTATGGGGTCCGAAGAACATTTATTTATTTGGTTATTCATTGGAAAATTAAAGTCTTTGGTGGATTTTGTTTAATGAAGGTTTGTGGGGAAAAATTATGAATTCTAAGTATTTCAATTTAGACATTGTGGATCAATGGATTAGATCAAATCCCAAGTCTTTCAAAGGGGCATCAAATATTTAAAAGGGATTGGTCAAATTTTTTCCAATACTCGGTCGTTGGGTGGCATGGAAATTTGGGAGGGGGGATCAAATTAGGTTCAATGAGGACCCGTGGATCGAAGAAGTTGGTAACTATTTTCTTTCATAGTATTTGAGGTCTCTTTTATCATATAATTTGACAATGCTTGCATATGCGGTGGTATTGAGTGCACATGAATATTTTCCCAACACATGTATTGTGTGTCTCTCTGTGTGTGTACAAACGCGCGTGTAAACTAGATAATTTCACATGATTACATTTACCCATAAGAAATTCTTTGCAATGTTGATATAGTTTTCCATGAAAAAATGAAATGATTTTCCTTCTTTATAATGGATATTAACTACATTTTTTTCCTCACTATATATACTTTGAGATAAATATAACATCCCTAAAATTTTTCTTTCTTGTGGAAGTGACTTGAATGTTTTGTTTTAAGATCAATAGATAGTTTTATCTAATAAATTTGTTAAGAGAAGAATTTATAGTCCTAATATACATCAATTACAATCCAGGTGCATTCAACATAAATCATATAACATGTTGACAAGGATTTCAATAAGGCATGTTGCAAAATGGTAGATTTTCTTCATCTAAGAAACAAAAGACGAGAGGAAAGTTGGAGGAATAACTATTTGGGTGCATGGCTATTCCAATTTTAGTGGTGGATAATTACTAAAGACTGAACAACAACTCAACTGGATTTTGATTTTCCTAAAATATATAATCAAATTAAAGTACGAGATCATGATATTTCTTAAGAAAGAAAAATAGGGAGAATGATTATGAAATATTTATTAGGTTCAACATGCATGAATTCATGTTTGTAGTTAACTGAAGATGATGTTGATGCATGGCCTTTTCCATGGTTGTTTTATCAAGGATTTATTCACTGAAGATGTATATTGCATCTCTTTCTCAAAATTCATTTCTAGTTATTTCATAAATAGATTAGTTTTTATCTCATAAATAAAGATATCATCCTCTATGTAAAGGGTGTTTGACATCCAAAATTATTTCAAGAGTAATATAAGTAGAGAACCGTTTCAAGGATGAATTTAGAAACTCTTTGGAGTCAAGAAATTTTTATTTGCTTAGTTTTTCTAGGTTTATTTATCATCATGGATTATTCTACAATTGATTAAATGTTACATGCATCTAGTAAGAATAGTAATACTATTGAGTTATTTTATTTGGTTGAATGAATTGCTAGATACTTTCGGTAAATGATTATTTGATTTATTAGTTAATCTTATTTTTTTTTATTTGGGATATTGTGGAGTTACTTTTGGTTGTCCAAATATTATAATTTTATTCCTTTCTATTGTTAAATAGTTGATCGTTTCCTAGATAATATTTGATAAGTAATGTGTTTTTCATGGAATTACTTCTTCAGGAATCTAAATCCTTAGATACTTTTCATTGACTATTTCCACAGGTTATCCTCAACACATATTTCTCCAAACTCCTTATTTTACTTTTTTTTTGTAGTATATAACTATAACCTTACAAAATAATAAAAATAATAGAAGGAACAAAAGCAAACAACTTTTAAATCACATTGAAGGGTTGTCATATCATTAACCTAGAGAATTATTCCATACCAAATAGGGAGGATTCTAATGGGGTCTCATTCTTTGGTTTAATCCCTATTGTTGAGCATTAGTAATCCAACCCCCTCAACATGAACCTACGTCGTTGTTGAAATATTGGTTTTCATTGATTTTTTGAAAATTGGTTGTCATTGATGTCAATCCTTGAACATGGAGTTAACAAGTTGCATGTCAAAGTAAAGTAGATGTAAACAAAAGTTAACAAGTTCCATGTTGGTTGCATGTTAAAGTAACTATAAAACAGAAGTTAACAAGTTGCATGTCATCATGAGATCCTCATTAAAACATAGAGAAACATCAATTGAATATCACTTATGTGAATACTAATTAGTAGATATGAAACTGATATGTTGAAGTCAGCAAAGTTCAGTGAGTGTAGACGTTTGTAGGAGCCATGTGTATGGAGAAACATTTATAGATCTTGGTTCCTTGTGTAAATCTGCAAGTTTTAGGAGAAAAATCATGAACATCCATGAGCTGCAGTGAAGAAGAGTGTGGACATTCAGGAGAAGGAAATGTGTGGGTCGTGTACCTATGAAGGAAAATTGTTGAATATCAGAGATATAAAACTTAGGTCAGGTACAGGTTGAAGGTATTTATTCCTATGTATGTTAGGGTGGGTATTATGAATAATTCAGGAACAAATATGTCTTAGTGATTCATAATTATTTGATTTATATAACTCTCTTGTAGATCCTAGTATGAGGTATATGTAGTTGCAGTCTTGATGAGATATTTAAATCAACAGAAAAAATTGAAATATCAAAAACAACAACAGAAACAACTTATCAATTATAGTGATAGAGGTAGTGACAGATTGGTCTACATTTACATTTCAAGGTGGTTGTACGGGGAAAGGACTTAGCCTCCTTCCTATTGGAGCTGATAAATTAGGGAGTTGGATCTTCCTTCAAGTTGAAGCCTGTAAATTAGGGACTTGCAGCTTCCTTTAGGTTGAAGCCTATAAATAGGGGGTTGGAGCCTCCTTCCAACTGTAGTTGGAGAAATAGAAATTTGGTGCTTCCAATGAATGTAGTCTTCGATAAATAAGCAAACCATTCATTTTTTTTTCTCGCATTGGGTTTCCACATAAAATTATGGTGTATTGTGTTTATGTGATGTTTATGCATTGAATTATGGTCTTGATGACATATTGAATGCTAATGATAAAACATTGAACATTATTGGAGGCTTTATATTGTGATTAAAAGTACTAACTATGCTCATATTGATTCACCTCCCGTCTCAGTATTCCAAGAGGAATGTCTTTCCAAGGGATTACACCCTACAATTACATTTTGTGACTGTTATCACTGAAATTTCGTCCACACAGGGCGACAAGAACTCCGCATCGTCAGCACAGAAAAACAATCGTTCATGGCACAAGGATTAATTCCACAGCACAGCAAAAGGGTCAAAACTATGCAAAATGGCCAAAAAATTACAAAGCGCTATGCACCCACTGGGCGCGCGCGCGCGCAACATCTTCGTACTTGGAGCGCATATGCGCGGCTGTGGGGTGAAAAACCCGCGCGCATGCCAAACGACGCATTTATGAAACTGGTCGGCCTCCCAACCACTAATGGATCGGCTCCCAAGTCGATTTGACATCAAATCCGAGCTCAATCTGCGTGGGGAGGCTGGTCAAAGACCTAATTGTGCCCTAAAGATCCCCTTTTC
>ML817049.1:127137-152234 GCA_009831015.1 Picea engelmannii | reverse complement strand
TTAGAAATATTATCTACAGAAAGAATCAAAGCATCTTGTAACACATCACCTGTTACATTTGTTTCTTGATTTCTCTCTTGTTGTCCATCTCTTTGTTTCTTTGGAGCTCTGCAGTCTTTCTTCATATGTCCTTTCTTCCCACAATTCTAGCACTCTATCTTTCCAAGTCTAGATTCAGATCTGCCCTTCCTAGAATTTCTGCGGTTTCCTGAGCCCTTTCCTCTATCCTTTTGTCTTCCCCTGTTCTCCATGTTCAATTCATTTCCCGATGTCTCACCTGTGATTTTCCGTCGCATTTCTTCACTAAGGATAACACCAACAACATCATCAAATTTTAAAGTATTTGAACCAGAGACAGAGTTACTTACAACCATGACCAAGACATTACAGCTTTCTGGCAATGAGCACAAGATTATAAGAGCCCTAACCTCATCATCAAAGTCCACTTTTACAAAACTTAGTTGATTAGTAACCGTATTAAATTCATTTAAATGATCTGCAACAGACCCACATTCTGACATCTTCATATTAAATAATCTCTTCATTAGAAATACCTTATTCGACTCTGAGGGTTTTTCATACAATTTGGCCAACGCGTCCATCAAACCCTTCGTTGTCTTTTCTTTCGAAATATTGAAAGCCATCGATGTTTCCAGGCTTAGTCGTATCATTCCTAGAGCCTTTCTGTCAAGAATCTCCCATTCTTCATCCTTCATGGCCATCGACTTCTTTGCTACTCCACTCAATGGTAAGAATAGATCCTTCTGATATAAATAGTCTTCCATCTGCATCTTCCATAACTGGTAGTTTTTGCTGTTAAATTTCTTGACCCTAAACTTTCCATCTTCCGACATTGCTCCCACTCGAACCAGGAACCCTCTTTTCTTGCAAGTTACCTTACGCTCTGATACCAGTTGTTAGAAAAACAGGACCGTGGAGCAATAAAATAAAACAAATGCAGAAACAAAACATAGAAGACACACAATACAAGAGAGACACAGATTTATGTGGTTCACCCAATGTGGGCTACATCCACCATAGAAATTGCCAGGTCCTTCCTTTATTATTATCCAGCAAATGAAGGGATACAACCTACAACAAAACCCAATGTAACTTCCTCTTCTTTCTCTCACAGTATCCTCTCTCAGAATACAATATTCACCATCATCCATAGCCACAATACATTTCCCTCATAAAATAGGGTTGCCTTCTAGGGAAAAAACCCTGACATAATCTCTACCGTTAGATCTGTGACCTTATAATGAATAGTCCAGATTTACAATGAAATTACAATATACTTTTACAAGGCAATTTTTGCTTCGGGGGCTTCTCCCCCGAACCTGCGCTGGGGGCCTGCTTGCCCCTAGACCCCCTAGTTGGGAGATAGCCCCCCCAGACCTCACAGAGGGGGTACCCCCCCTCTTCACTCCCTCTCATGGAAGAGTGTACATACTTCTGGGGTGTAAATACTTCATGGGGTATAAACACGGCTGAAAGAAAGGACCTCTGAATCAGGAAGATAATCAGGCTCCACAACCAACATGAGTCACCTGAAACCCTCGACATAGCCCCTCCCTCAGACACTCGCGAAGTAGAGTCGGTCATTTCCCTCAATGCTCTCACTAGCTTCTCCACTCCCCAAACCCTCGAGCTAATTGGTTACATCAAGCATCAGAAGATCATCATTCTGGTTGATAGTGGAAGCACCCATAATTTTATTCATCATCGCATTTCCCAAGAAAGTCATTGATACATCCATGTCGTCAATAATTTCCAAATCATTATTGCCAATGGTGGCTCCATGAAATGTGGAGGGTGTTGTTAAAATGTGCATCTCCAAATTGGTGACTACCACCTGAAATCTCATATGTTTGCTATCAACATGGGCGGTTGTGACATTGTGTTGGGGTGCAGACTAGCTAAGGACTTTGGGTCCCATTCTCATGGATTTTAAGGAATTAACCATGCAACCTGACCAGGAGGGACACAAATATAAGTTCCAAGGCATCATCATCGATTTACTTGAGATCATTAGTTCTCATCGAATGGAAACATTGCTAAAAAATGGTCATTCTAGTGTTATTTCTCAACTCCATGTCATACAAGCAACATAAACACCCTCGGTGCCGCAAGACCTCCAAGCCATCCTTTCTAAACATCAAGTGGTCTTTTCCACTCCCCAGGGACTCCCTCCTTCACGTGGTGTTCATGATCATTCCATTCCCCTTGTACCTGGAAACCTTCCTCCCAATATCCATCTGTATCATCACGCCTTTTCCCAAAAAAATGAAATTGAGAAAATGGTCCAGGAACTCCTTAATGAAGGTGTTATCGACCCGAGTACGAGTCCCTACTCTTCTCCTGTGGTCATGGTCCTGAAGAAAGAATGTTCTTGGATAATGTGTCCCAACTTCCATGCCCTCAACAAACTTACCATTAAAGACAAATTTACCTTTCATGTCATTAATGACCTCCTGGATGAACTGAGTGGTGCTCAATTCTTTACTAAACTTGATCTTCATTTGGTCTACCACCAGATACATATGAGAGAGGCAATCATTCCCAAGACTGCCTTTAGAACTCATGAGGGCCATTATGAGTTTTTGGTCATGCCCTTTGGCTTGTTTAATGCCTCCTCCACCTTCCAAAGCCTCATGAATCATGTATTCCATCCTTTTCTCTGTCATTTTTTCTTAGTTTTCTTTGAGGATATTCTCACATATAGAAAGATCTAGACATAAAATATTTCTCATGTGGATCAAGTTCTCCATCTACTCTCTCAGCACCAAATTTTCCTAAAACAGTCTAAATGTGCTTTTGGCACCTCAGAAGTAGAGTGCTTGGGTCATCTGGTTGGCAAAGACAACATCAGGGTGGATCCTAAAAATATTGAAGTTATGAAAGATTGGCCTCACCCAAAGACTCTCAAAATCTTGTGTGGATTTCAAAATTTAATAGGTTATTATCGCAAGTTTGTTAAGAATTATGAAAAGATTGCAACACCTCTCACTACTCTCCTAAAAAATAATTCTTTCACTTGGACTCCATCTTTTTCTCAAGATTTTCAAACCTTGAAGATGGCCATGTGCACCACTCCAGTCCAGGCCCTTCCTAATTTCACAAAGACCTTTGTCTTGGAATGTGATGCTTTAGGGAAAGGAATTGGTGTTGTCCTTATGCAAGAGGGTTGGCCTTTGGCCTTTACTAGCAAGAAACTATCTGAAAGAAATCTGGGAAAATCTATCTATGAAAATGAAATGTTGGCTATTCTACATGTCGTTGATTTGTGGCACCCTTATCTATTGGGGAAACACTTCTAAATTAAGGAATACCATCAAAGTCTCAAGTATTTTTTGTAACAACACATTTCCTCCTCAAAGCAACAAAAATGGGTAACTAAGCTATTTGACTATGATTATGAGATCATTTACAAGAAAGGAAAATAAAATTTGGTTGCGAATGCACTTTCCCACAAATATGAAGATGAAGGATCCCTTTTTTCTCTTTCCTTCATTGTACCAGATTGGCTCCAGGCTATTTGCCAGGAATGGATACAAGATCCCAAAATTTCGCAGTTAATCCAACAATCATAGTCTAGTGCTCTAGCTCCCCCAGGGTACTCTTGGCTCCATGATGAGGTTTGATACAAAGGCCATTTGTATTTAAGTAAACAATCAAATCTTAAATCCATGGTACTTTCTGAGCTTCATGCTACACCGACATCGGGGCACTCAGGGTTCACCAAAACCTATGACAGGGTCAAACATTCTTTTTTCTAGGATGGTATGAAACATGACATTCGTACTTTTTTCACCGAATGTGATGTGTGTCAATGCAATAAGGGAGAAACAATCAAATATCTGGGCACACTACAACCGCTTCCGATTCCACCTGCTATTTGGAAGGACATATCTATGGATTTTATTACAGGCTTACCCAAATCGAGAAATAAATCAGTCATCATGGTGGTTGTTGACCACCTTTCCAAGTATCCTCATTTATGCTCTCTTCAACACCCGTTTACAACATCCATGGTGGCTCAAATTTTCATGGATCAAGTCTTCAAGCTTCATGGCATGCCACACTCTATTGTTTCTAATCACGACCCAACTTTCACAAGCAATTTTTGGCAAGAACTATTCAAGATACAAGGCACCTAATTGCATCTCAGTACAACTTATCATCCCCAGAATGATGGTCAGACAAAATTTGTCAACAAGTGTTTGGAAAAATATTATAGGTGTTTTTCCTCGGAAAAGAAAAATCATTGGGCTCAATGGTTAGCCCTAGATGAATTGTGGTACAACACTTCATACCATACAACTACACGCATGACTCCTTTTGAAGCGGTATATGGACAGAAGCCACCTTCAGTTCTCTCATACTTACTTAGTGTCTCGAAGGTTCAGGTGGATGACCAAACACTTACAGTTCAAGAGGCTATTCTCTGTACCTTCAAAGAGAATTTGGTCATGGCACAAAATCGCATAAAGCAACAAGCAGATCAAGGTTTATCTGAACATCAATTTGAAGAAGGGGATTAGGTGTTTCTTCACCTGAAACCTTACAAGTAGAATTCCCTCAAGGTTGAGCATTGTCAGAAGCTAGTGCCCAAATTTTATGGTCCTTATATAGTTCTCAAGAATGTGGGACAAGTGGCTTATCAGTTAGCTTTGCCCATTCATTCGAAGATACATCCTATTTTTCATGTTTCTTTCTTAAAGAAGGTGATCAGAACTAAGTGCCAAATTCAAACCAACCTTCCTGAGTTAGCTGAAGAAGGATCCATTTGGATATAACCACAAGCAGTTTTGCACCAACGTGAGCATCGCTTGTGTTAGAGAACCATCAAGGAAGTGTTAATCCAGTGGAAATATACAACTCCAGCAGATGCCACTTGGGAACCAGTTACCATTTTGCAGCAATTAACACATCTCCAGCCTTGAGGACAAGGTTGTTTTTAAGGGGGAGGACATGTTAGGGTCCTAACCCGCACATAGGTAGAACAATATATTCAGATGTAATAAAGGTCAATATTAATAAGGCCTTGCAATAAAATAGAATAAGTCGGATGTAAGAAGACCTAATAGAAGCTTCCACTTCTCGAAGGATCTTCCTATAGATGCTTCTTTTGATAGACATATTTAGTATAAATAAGAGTCAAGGGTATGAGAACCCTAGCTTGGATATTATTGTAATATAGCTCTGCTCAACTGGAGGTTGCCCCCTCGAAGAGGCCCATGAACATTGCTTTCAGATTCAAAGTGTTATTTCTGTTATTATTCTTATATCATTTCGATTGTGGTGAATGTTTTGGTTATATTATTGTTATTCTGCCATTTCTAGCATTTTATTTCTATTTTGCATACTTTTTATGTCTGGTATATTACACAATTCCAAAAATAAATAAAAAATTCTCGTGATGATATTATGTGATAAAAATAGAAATCCTTCATAATACAATATCAAAAGACGATTATGATATCCATCATAGTAGTGGCATCAGTAATGTTAAAGTAGGAAAAGCATCACTTATAGATTATTAGCATTTTAAAAAAATGTAGTAGATTTTTTGTTAAGCTGTAGACAAAGTCCCATGTTAAGTATAAAAACCCTTATTAATACCTAGATATTGAATTATTACATTTTTAGTGTTATATTAGTAGGCCATCTAGAACCATTCACTATACCCTCTCATTATAATTTTACTCTTTGTCTCCTATATGTATGTATGTATGTATGTGTGTATCTGTGTGTGTGTGTACACACACACACACACAACAAGGAGTCTTACTCTTAGGATCATCTTATATCATTTTGTTCATTGAATATATTGTAAATAAAAGTTTCCCCCTCAAAGTGGATTGTTATTCATTGACTTTTTATTGTTATCAAGGTGTTGATTCATAACATTTGGTACTAGAGAATATGATCCTAGGATTTCTCTACATCAACCAAGACATCTTGGCATTTTCTTTATAACATGTTTTCTAGAAAGATTAAAATAACAAAATTTTGAGAGACTAAGGAGACATAGTGAATTATGTCAGTTCCAAATTTTATTTTCTGGATCATTATAGTTTCAGAGATATATTCTATAGTTTTGGAGATATATTCTATGGAAATTAGGGTTTGTGACTTGTCTTTAAATTAGTCTCAAATGAGTCGTCTTTTTATTTTCGCTATAAACATTTTCAGTGAAGTTTCAAACTCTAAAATTTTCAAAATCTTAAAGAGACATGGAAAATTACGTGTGGAATTTTTTTTATATTTTGAATCACTACAATTTATGATATATATCTTGTCAAAGTTAGGTTTTTTTACTAATCCTGAAATTAGTCATAAACAAGTCATTTCAGTAATTTTTCTATAAATTTTTATTAGTGAAGGTTCAGAATGTGAAACTTTTAGGATTTTAAGAAGTCATATCAAGGTACTCGAATGAAAATTTAATACTCATAGGATTCACATTTCAAAGATATTTCAAGACAAAGGTCAACCATATAGATAAACTCTAGAATTAGGGTTTGAAATGTATGTAACTTACAATTGGAATAACTTTTTATTGGGAGATATATCTTTGGTGATTCAATATTTGTGATACAGAGAAAATAGAAGAGTGTTATTATTATTATCGCACATGTCTCCAAAACAAAATTCAGCATAGATTAAACCTATAGAAATCTCATCCATAACTCATGAAGAAAATGAAGAGATACATAAAAAGATATCCAAATTAGAGGACTGACTTAATGATTTGAGTGTTAGGTAAATAAAAGTAATGAGGTGGTAAGAACACAAAGAAAAATTCAATAGATGGAACAAATGGAAAATAAGATGGACAAAAATAAGGAAGAATTACAAAAATACATGAATGAAATGAAAAATTCCATGAAGTCCATCGAAACCATTCTCTTATAGAGGATCCATCAATTTTGGTGTTATTTTACTATCTTGGTTAGGTTCATTGCATAGGGAGGATAATCCAATAATATAGAGGCAACAACTTATTAATGGAGCACTCAACCTAATGGGATAATCTAGCCACAACATAGAGGAAGGTTCCAGCTAGGGTCTTTGGTGACTCGACCAACTCATAGAGGCCAGATGCAGGCCTAGAGAGGATCAACCTATGGAGATTAGAGCTTCAACTGGTGTATAAATATTTGGATCGTCTAAAAGGAAGCTACAAGTCTATTGGAGGCTTGGCTCAATGGTTTAGGAAAACATCCATGTGTTGAGGTTTCTCTAGAGGCTCGAAGGTCAACTACAGGTTAAATGGCAGTAGAGAAAAGGACTCTACAACGAAGATAAGGGTATGACCTACAAGGGTGAGGATGGCCACAGTCCAAGAGAATTTGGATTCCAATATAAAGGAGTGTAACACCAAAACTAGAGGAATTCTTTAGGGCTAGAAAAAGGTTTGAACAATAGCTAGGTTCTGACAATTTCGTGACAGTCTTGAGTGTTGATTAGGAGTTGATATAGTAGATATTTGGAGTAGTTTCTAGGTTGTTTGGTGGGTTGTAACAACAATGTTAGGAAAATCCTTGAGAGGTTGTTACAACATCTGAATATAATATTATAGGGACAAATATAGGTATTCGTGAGATGAGGCCCTAGACGTTTTGAGAGGGCAAGTGATGCCCTAATTCTCATCCTCATAACAACAACATTGGCATGAAAACCAAGGAGGATTTCAACAATATTTGTAAGTTTATTTTGGCATTTTCTTGTAAATATATTGGTCCATTATCCCTAGTATAGGATCTCATTGTACTGAGTTTAAGAACATGTGTTTTGGGATTGAAATTCATGATTACTTGTGTATGATCCAATTGCTAGTTTTATTTTCCGCTGTGCTATGTCATTAGACATCTCAATGTGTTTATGTTTATAGTTAAAGTTGTGTAATTTTGTGTAATCTATTGAGAACATAGAACATACATGACGTGTGTGTGCATCAAGTTTGGGTGGACCTTCAAAATCTAACATGGAATCAAATCTTGAGGTTCTATGATGGTAGTTGGATCTGAGTTATCTACATAGGTGACAACTCTAAGAGGGATTTGTAGCAGTGATGAGGAGTTAAATTTGTGGAGGGATATATAATTACTGATGAAAGTGGAAACATGTTTGGTGGTCTCTCATTTGAAACATGGAGTAGATTTTTTAGACAAGGCATTATGGACTATTGAAGCTTGGTGGTGTGGTAGGTTGGGAGTTATGGTAGATTCGCGAAGAGCTCAGTTCATCGTAGTATGTTGTGTGACATGTTTCCAACTTTGTGGATGGACTTCCAGACAATTTGTGTTGTGAGTCGCAATGGGTACATACTGGGTTCTTTTTCATAAACCATATAGCTTCATATGCATGGCAGGATGATGAGATAGAGTCTTCATCAGGTTAGAGACTTGCACATTATCAAGGTGCAACAATGTATGAGGTATTTTACCCAAGAGGATGAGGACACTTGTAGAGATGAGTTGCGGAAGTCTAGAGTGGACTATACTAAGTGTACAACCAAATCTTGGGACTTTTTCAAAGAGAGGACATAGGTTCAATTGCAATGTCTACATAGACATAGAGAGTTATATGACCTAGATAATGGACTTGGGAAAATGTTCATTAGTTGGTGGTGACCTAGGTAAGTGGGATTATTTACTTGGGAGGATTATATGGTTATTATACAATGGGAGCCATTGGCACATGACTGGAGCACGAGATTTGTTATAGAGCTTCAAAAGAGTCTGACTCAGGTATGTACATGGTGCTTGGTATAGGGACCATGCATGCAATACATGGATTTGGGGCAATGATATTCTAGATGGATTCACGATATGTGTTGAGGGTGAAAAATGTGTTATGGGTGATAGAAGTGTGTTCTTAGCCTCAACGACTAAGGAGAATGACTATGAATATTTCTTTTAGGATGGGCAAGTGTTATTTATTCTCAAAGATTATATATAAGACACAACAATGATTCTTGGAGTTAGAGAGGCGAACATGTCTAGGATAAAGGGCCATCCTATGTGATCCATGACCAACAATGGAAGAGTGACAATGAATAGGGATAAATTAGATATGAAGGTTGTGCAGACTTCGAGGGAGCCTAACTTCAAAGGGAGTCAATAGATTCAAAGGGTGTTAGGAGGCTCAAAGGTATAGTGAACCTTCACACTCATATGGGAGAGGAATATTCCAACATTTTTAGGGAGGTGTCATGGGTTGATATGGCCATGAAGGATTCTAAGAAGAGGGAATATTCTATGAGAAGCATGTATTCCAATAAGGGACCATGCCATACAACATGATTTTCTTCAATGACAGTGGGAGCATCCAATCAGGTGGATAGGAGAGAAGTTATGGTAGCGGATATAGTGTGGGACAAAGAGATACTTCTTGGCGATGGAGGATGGAATGACTCCCTCACTAAGAGGGAGTTTTGATTCTTTTGTATCATCGGGAGGCATTTCCACAGATGCCCTAGGTTTCAGGAATGTGGGAATCATCATTGGCACCACATTAGACTTTCTGTTTGGTGAAAATATCCCTTGGAATGAAGTTGAGTCTTCATGGGTTTGGTAATGGGATTTGTGGGCTTGTGTTGGGGCTTCACACCCACAAGGAGGATTAAAATATTCTCGTTTAATGTTGAGTTTGTGAATGGGAGTTTATTCAACATTATAAGTGTGTAAATGGAAAAAAAGGCCATTGTGACATTTCATTCTTGTGTGGATGCTTGGTAATTTCAATCCATGTGTGGTGACCTTAGCCTTAGAGTTGCAACTTGGAGAGGGGATGTTAGGCTTAAATTCTATTGTTATTTTATTATCTTGGGTAGGTTCTTTGTAGAGGGATGCTCGGTCAACAATCTAGAGGCAAAAAATTCTTAAGAGAGGGCTCGACCTAATGGGAGAATCTAGCCACAACCTAGAGGAAGGATACGACTAAGGTCTTTGGGGACTCAACCAGTTTAGAGAGGCAAGATGGAAGCTAATAGAGGCTAGGCTTGTGGAAATTAAGGATGTTTCTGTTGTATAGGAGCTTTAGCTTGTAGGAAAGGCACCTACATGTATGTTGGAGGATTGTCTCAGTGGTTTAGTACAACTGCCAAGTGTTGAGGTTTCTCTGGAGTCTTGAAGGTTAACTACAGGTTAGCTGACAATAGAGAAAAGGAGGCTACAACTGTGTTAAGGGTCCGACCTATAAGGGTGAGGAAAACCATAGTCCAGGAGCATTTGGAATCCAATAAAAAGGATTGTAACAACAAAACTAGAGGGATACTTGAGGGTTGGAACATCATTGTAACACCAACTGGGTTATGACAGTTTAGTCACAATATTGAGGGATGATTAGGGGATGATACAATAGATATTTGGAATAGGATTTGGGCAGTCTGGCGAGTTGTAATAATAATGTTTGGATAGTCACTAAGTGACCTTTATAGTATCCCAATAGTAGAGTGCATGGACAGATATAGGAATTGGTGAGTTGAGGTATTGGAGTGTTTGAGGGGGCAAGGGATGACCTAACCCTCAGCCTCAGAACAATATCATTGGCATAGAAATAAAGGAGGGTTTCAACAATGTTTGTAAGTGTATTTTGGAATTTTGTTGTTATGATATTAGGCCATTATCCCTGGTACATAAGACAATTGTTATGAGTTTAAAAACATGTTTTTTGAGATTGAAATTCATGAGTACTTGTGTATTATATAATTTCTAGTTTTTAGTTTCCTCTATGCTAAATGGTTAGGAATCTCAATCTGTTTATGTTTACAATTCAAATGGTGTACTTATTTTTATTTTTGTTGAGAGCATAGACCTGACCTAAGGTGTGTGTGCACCAAGACTGGGTGCACTCTGAAATCTAACAACTCAACCACAAGTTGGGAGTATTTTATCACAATTGGAGAGAAAAATTACTAAATATAAAAATCATTCATCACTCCAAGATCCAAACAATTGGTGTTTCAATGAATTACCAAGGAAGTAATTCATTCCAAACATTGATATGAGTAAGTTTGATGGTAAAGATCCTATAACATGGATATGCTAGATGGAACAATTCTTTGATCCACACCAAGTGTTAAAATTACAAAAGGTAACTATTACATCCTTTTATTTATAAAATGATCGAATTTGTTTGGTATTGATGGCTTTGTAAAAGAAAAAAGGATTCTATTATATCTTGGTCAATTTTTATCGATGAATTGTTAGCACATTTTAAATATATTAAGAGAAACACATTTTTTAGTCAATTGATAAATATTCGACAAAAATGCCCAATTATTGATCACATTCAACAATTCCAAATCTTAGTCTCAAGCTAAATAACATTCCAAAGGATAATTTGTTAGATCTCTTTATGAGGAATTTAAAGGAGAACACTCAACATGAGGTGCATATCTTTGAACCTAAATGCCTAGAGAAAGCTTTAAATATGGGAAGGAATGTGGAAATAAATATATGGCTACTAGAAGGGTGGCCACTAAAAACTATAGATAGCACCATGTTGTCTCTCCTAACCTCAGGAAACTGAAAAGGTTGACACCTCAACAAATAGATGAAACAAGTGGAAATAGACTATTGCAATACTCTTGTTTTGAGTCCCTAGATTAATGATGTATTTTTGTATACTTGATCAAAGGCCTGAGTGCGTATAAAGTTTAAAGGTTGGAAAGCCTATAAATGTAATACTTTGAATAATAATAATAATAATGCATCATTGGTTGTAATATGGACAAGGACAAAGATAGGGGGCTTTGATACCATGAGAGAGGGGCCCAAAGGGGCTAAGTATTTTATTATATTTTATTAACCAGTCTTGGAATTAGTTGGGAAAAATGGTTATATGAGCTTGTTGGGGAGGCCACATGTTGCTTAAATGCATGTAATTATATAAACCATTTTTTTTTCTATTTGGTGCTTGGTTGTTCATTATTACTCTTTCATCATTCCTTCTTTCTCACTCTTGTTCAGGTTTTGGGTATGGAGAAAAAAATTTTGGAGGAAAAGATCCATTACTTATTGGTTGTAGGTAACTATTGATTATTCTGGAAAGAAAGTGATTCTAGTGTACATGAGAATGATAGAAGTTGTCAAAGAACTTCCCATAGTTGATGATATTTGGAGTTTATAACATTGATAGTTCCTTAACAATAACATTGGATACCTGGAAAATAAATATGATAGCCTGAGGGACAACATGGTTGTAAATGGGTTCATTTATTTGGGTTGTGAAAACTGAGGGGGAAAGAGATATGGTAAAATAGGATTGGTTTGCGTTGACGAAACTATGAGATCTTGTTTGATGATTAGTTTGGGAAACTGAGTGTTAGTATAGGACCTTCCTTGTGGATTCATAGCCTTGGATCAGGGGTGGCTTGTTGTAGAGAGTTGATGTGAAACAAAGCCTAAGGTTGGGTGTAACTTTCAACATTTGTATCCATTTGGTAAATGGTTATTTAAAAAATAAGTGTCCCCTGTGTTTTTCTCTAAATTGTATTCTACCATGTATTAATTGTCTTTGTGTTAAGTTTATAATAGGCTTATTGTTGTTATAAGATGCATTGGAAATTTTCCTATAATTAATTACCATGTTTTTGAATGTTGCATGATATTGTTTTTGTCATGCATGCTTCTTGATTAATTAAAGAAAAATAATATAAATGCAGAATTTTCCCATTTATCATGCAACATTCAAAAACATGGTAATGAATTTAAAGGTACTTGGTTCGATGGGTAAATCATAGACTGGAATTATAGAACTACTTACAACACTCATAATGTATGGGAAAAATTGTAGGATAAAATATTATTATTTGTGAAGCAGACAATTAAGAGAGTTCTTGGTGATCGAACGACATTTTCTTAAAATTATGCATTTTTTTTAATATTGAAAAAATTGGTATTTTTTGCATATGATGATGTCATGATGACACAGAGGCCGTGAGTTAGGTGAAATGGATATGGTGAAGTGTATTTTCATGTTGGTAGGACATGATGGAAAGACAAAATTTCCTAATGGAAGGGTGGTACACAATCATGGTGGGGCGACAAGCGGAGTGGTAGACCGATACCATTGTTGGTATCCGAGGTTTGGGTAAGCAGTTTCATAAATTTTTGCAATCCTCTGAAATGGATATGAGAGTTCCACATATACCCTTGGTGGTATGAGGGTTTTGAAGGGTTGAGCACCATTAAATCCCATTTTCTTCAACCTTCAAAATCAACCTCAACCATTGATCATTCCTCAATCTCCATCGTCAAATCTAGAAGCATGCATGTTGTTCATCGAAGGAAAAGAAATGATATGGGACTCTCGCATCACTTAGACCGATGAGTGAATGTTGTATTTAGTTATGAAAATGGATTCTGGACTGCACAATAGAATTGCAAGTTTGTTGGTGCCATGTGGAAGACGGTATGGGTGGGATCCCATATTAATAATATTTTTATTTTGTTTTAAATGGTACTGTAAAGGAAAAGATAAAGGAAGGAAAAAGGTAGAAGAGAGAGGTGAGAGGTAAGGAATAAGGATGGAGGTTGGAGAGGTAGGTGTTGGCATAGGGTAAGACCCAGGGTTCAACGCTTTAACATCGCACCAACAAAACCCTAACTACCGGCCCTTTCGGAAACACCTGCGAAGCAGATTAAGTCTCACCTGAGGCAGAGGTAGGGGGGATTGTAGGAATCAAGTGTTTACAAACTATATGGAACACATATCTGTGATCAAAATACTTAACAGAGAAATTAGAAATTAGCATTCATTAGTCTGTACTCTTATTCACATCGCAGGTTAAAACCCTAATTATAGAACAATGCAGTATTCATCAAGACCTAATCACATCCAACCATTTAGCACATAACATCAAGAATATCTAGCATTCATTCACATTATTAAGCACTAAGATACTACATCATAAGAATCTAACATACATAAAGGTTACAACACTAAGAAAATACAAGAATAATACAACACAAAGAACATAACACAAGATATATGTGGTTCACCCCAGCGTGGGGCTATGCCCACCAACTCTTCTTCTTATTTATTATATTATTCAAATATTCTTACATGAATAGAGCCATAAAGCCAACTCCACATAGGACAAGAGATCTGCGCGCACCTCGCCAGATCCTCCTTCCTTGAGCTTGGCACAACACAGAGCCTTCTTACAATCACTTGCACTTAGATCTGCAAGTTCTCAACACTCAGTATGCACAAAGCTTACTTATATCTTACTCTACCACTTAGACATCATCCTTTTAGGTGCCTTTATTACATTGCCTAGCCACTTATTTATAAATTACAACATGGGACTAAACATGGGTAAAACCCATGGGCTGACATCCCATACCCCTTACATAAACCCTAACACCCAAACAATCCTGCAAAATGGGGCGAGATCCTATGATCTTCGCTTCAGCTGGGTGCTCCATCTTCGACTAGCCTATCGAAGTCCCAAAATTGGTCAAACATGAAAAAGGTTCACCAATACTTGGTCAAGGGTCAATAGGCCCCCAAAAATTACTTGTGACTCATCCCAAGTCACTCTGATCTAGGCAATTATGCTTCAAAGGCCTCGATCTTGGCTTGAGATTCCTCAACATGTTGCTTCGCCAGATCCTCCTACTTGGTGAACTCCTAAATGACCTTCTCAATGCTCAGTCATTCCAAGTGTTATTCTACCATGGTGACCACGTATTCCAGCTATGCACCTCATCCTTCGATCTCTTCAAAAAGTGTGTAGGATTTGTCCTGCACCGGCTAGGTTTTCTGGGTCACTTCCATGACTCTACCCTATATGGAATTGACCTGTTGATGAACTGTGCACACCTCCTGTGACCTTTTCATCTTCTTTACTATTGACAATAGTTTCAGTTGCGCTTTCATTGTCGATGCTTGTTTCTTTTCCTCTTGGACATGGGATTCTAATCTTCTTAGTTTTGGGTCCTCTACAAGGCCCTCGTAGGTCTACGTACTTTGATTACCGAGTTTCTTGCATTCTAATGCCAATGCCTTTATTCTTTTGACTACGCTCCTGGCAGTTTCTTCCCTCCGGTCTCGCACTTCCTGCAGATTTCTCGATACTACTTGCAGTTCTAGTTCTACGACTCTTGCTTGGAGCTACTGGATGGATTCAAGAAGCTTCCCCACCTGGCTGTCAGTTGTTTCTTATTCCATCTGTGCTAGGCCCGACATAGAGCGAAGTGCCCTAGTGAATGCCTCCTTAAGTCCCATTTGCTCCATGAGCAACTACTCTTTTTCTTTCCGAATTTGTGCTCTATCCTCTGCAAACTTTGCTTGGAGTTCATATTTCTCTTGCTGCGCAATCCAATGTTTCTCTAGGGATTCCTCCTTTTCTTTTTTCAAGAACTCTGTGGCTTGGTCTTTTTCTTCCTGGACACGATGAAGGCAAGCCTCTATCACATTTGCTAAATTGCATAGTTGGGCAGGCTCATCTCCAACTTCTATACATTTTGATGATGATGGCATAGTAGATACTGCGTGAATCAAGTAGAGGGCTTGATGTACCCCTTTCATATCCACCTCAATCCTGTCATACATTGTCTCTTTCTTTGCTTCATTTCACTACAAAATATCCTCTGAAGTTTCTGCTACAATGGTGATGATGAGATCAATGTCATCTACTATAAGCACAGTCTATTGTTGGGGCTTACTTTCTCATAATGTCTTCCGTGTTGAAGGTTTCTTTGGGGAAACCTTTCTTTTCTTGGATGTTTCAGTCTCTATAAGGTGATATTTAGGTGGTGTCACTTCACCCTATTCCTTCTTGTCTTTTTCCCCTTCTTCCCCTTATTGATCTACTTCGTCATCTCCTCCTCCTCTAGGTGAATCTGGTGTAATTTCCTTTGATGCGTTGTTCATTTCCTGCATTTCTTACTTCTTCTTCTTCCTGCTACTACTGGGTCCATCATACTCTTCTCAAGTGACTACAGGACTTCTGATGAGTTCGGGGTCGTAAATTTTGGTCTTTTTGAATGGTAAATTCTGCAGGCCATTCCTTATTTATTTCCTCCATATCTTCATCAATGAGCTTATAATAAGACTGGATATCTTCCTTATGTTATTCCCCACACACAGTGATGTAAATGCAGTGCCTGTCTGTGTGGAACTTCGCAAGTGGACTAAACCTATGGAGTGTATTCGACATCATGAGAGGGAAGGATTCAATGGCCCTCTTCATATTTAAATAACAGGTGTGAAACACCGCATTCGACTGCCATTGTTTTTCCATGTCACTCAAATACCATAGGGTAGTGAACTTCATGGCCAGTGGTTCGGAAGAATTGACTTCAGGGAAGGTCACTCCTTTCGTCATCTCCCAAGTGATGAAGGCAATGAGAATCAACACCAGCTGAAGTGAAACTCGTATCCTTGGTCCTGTGCTTCACAACAATATTTCTCCAATTGGTTGATGAGGTAGCTTGCCTAGTTCATATACATTCCTTCAACACATTTTCCTATGAGGTGGACGAAAAACCCCGTGACTTGCGTTGGTCTATTCTTCCTGATGAGCTTACCAGCAATCAACTAGAAAGCTAGGCACACTACCCCATCTTGGATGGAGGCTACCTTGTATCCCTGCTTCCCTTCTCCACATCGCCATAGGTGTCCTTTATTCGTTGCGCTAGGGCATGATATGCAACCTTCCCTGGGTAGAATTTCCGAGGGTCTGGTCCCTACATGCTTAATCTAGTGATCATGTGGATCAACGCCATATCCACATTCACGTGCCTGTCTTACCATAGATAACCTCCATGGAATCATGAGAGGAGGATTTTAACACACACGTTAACCTCTTGATGTCTTCCAAAGTGTTGTATCTTCATCACATTAAGGATTGTTGATCTCACGATGTCCATGGTCCACGACTGAGGAAATATCTTTGGATTTTTCCCCATTTTCTTTTTCAAGTACTTATGTGGTGCGATCATTCCATAATTCTTGTGGTCTCCTAAATTGAAATCACTGATCTTGAGCATCAGAATCTATCCCAACTGTGATCCAACTGTGTGTATCCCCTTCGAGAGGTATGCAGTGATTAGTGTATAGTCGAAGTCTCTTAGGACGTTGTCATGACTAATCATGCCATCTAGAGGAGGCATATAGTCGGGCAAGACTGATGGGATGAGCTTTGCGTTCGCCAGTTGTCACGATGCTTGCTTCTTTTCTCTATCATGGTTCGGGAGGGCCTATATCAACATGCAGTTGATGGGGATGCTTGCAATTCTCTTCTTAACAAATCCCGTGCTCCTGCAGACATGACCTTTTCAGCCATAAGTTCTATTAGGATTTCTTCCACAGACTTCTCCAACGGGAAGGAATGCCTCAATAAATATGATTCCATCCATTATGGCGCACTCTCAATGAACCAATGGTGAAATTTTTGGCAATAACTGTGTTTCTAACCATTATGGAGCGTCGTTTTAAAGGTTGATACGTCTCCAACGATCATATTTCTTTTTAGCAGAGAAGTGTCAGTCTGCGTTGTTTCGCTATTCTGACAAGGTTCAAGTTCTGTCAGCCTATTTTCTGCGAAGTCTCCTTTAGAACATCATGTAATTTTTCTATCTTTTCTTTCTTCTTGTTGAGATTTCTAGCCTCCTTTCCCGTGATCCGATTCACTGGGTTCCTCTTTCCATTTTTATTCTTATCTTCTCTTAGCATGGTAAATTTGCACTGTTGAGGGTCTTTCAAAGGGTTTAAGTGGAATACCTCTTCTCTTATTACTTCAAGGGTAGGTTCTCTTCTCTCCTACATGGATAGGTTTTTCAAGCCTTCCTACGTTTCGATAGCTAAGTCTCCAGCCCTTAATTTCTTCAACTTTTCCTCTTGTTCTTCTATTAAGCCATTATTCTCCTAGTCATGAAATCCTTTAATTCTTTCCTTTTTTTGTTCTAAAGCTTCCTCTTCTTCTTTCCTTCGGATATGATCTTTCTTAATCTAGTTCCTTCCTAGAAAAAGTGAAAAGGGGGCGTTGTTCTCAACAAACTTAACGATCTCAAATTCTTCTTCAGTCAATGCTCCATGGGAAACCATCGATACATGAGTAAGTCTTCCACATAGGGTTATCATATTTCCTTTAAATAATACTATTCCTCCCAATGAACGAACCATGACAAGCTTTCCCAAAATTTCCCAAGTACTTTCTGTCATGATGTTCACCTGTGTTTCCTCATCCAGAACACAGTCTATGTCGAAGTATCATATTTGTGTTTCTATGCACTCCTTCTCTTTTAAGATCTCTGGTTAACTGATGTCTCTATGATCATTCAATGTTTCTTTCATCTACAATAATATAGTCTCTGATTTGTTCTGGTGTTCTAGCATATTCTTAGTCTGTTGACCTTCCTCATGGTTTTCTTTTCTTCTATTCATCTTTTCAACTTTAGAAATCATTCTAGGGAAATCCAAAACTTCATGTCCAGTATCTTTACAACAAAGACAAATAGGACCTCTACCAAGGCATTCCTTAGCAGGATGTCCCAATCTTATGCAACTATAACAAAAAGTCAATCCTCTCTTTCTCTTAAATGATCCCCAACTTTTTTTTGTACTGCGCACTGGGATCATAGTGATGAACCTGTAAAAAAATATTCCTAGGATCCTGCATCCACTTGTTAGTCCAATAATTCTTTCTATGCATAGGAATAATGTATCTTTCATTATTTCTATCAGATCTATTTGTATCAAATCTTCTTTCTTCTAGTTGTGCCCTAGTTTTCAAACTAGGACAGAATCTGTCAAGTATACATAGATCCCTTCTTTCGAAACAAAAATTTCTACTTATCTTACCTTTATGAGAGCATAAAGATTTTAAGATCTTACCTCTGTTCTATAGATCTGATTCCCTTCTTAGCACGTGGCTTCACAATTCAAGGAGAATATTGCACACTAGAGCAACATATATACACACAAAGATTTCTCTTTTCTTCAGTTCCCAACAATCACAGTTTTGAGTCGCAACAACATAACCATTTGTTGGCACAGGGGCAGACCCAGGGTTCAACGCTTCAATAATGTACCAACAAAACCCTAACTACTAACCCTTTCAACAACACCTGCGAAGCAAATGAAGTCTCACCTGAGGTAGAGGCAGGGACAGGTTGTAGGACTCAAGTTTCTACAACCTAGCTGGGACACATATCTGTGATCACAATACTTAACAGAGCACTTAGAAATTAACATTCATTATTATGTACTCTTATTCACATCACAGGTTAAAACCCTAATTACAGAACAACAAAGTATTCATCAAGACCTAATCTCATCCAACCATTCAACACATAGCATCAAGCAGATCTAGCATTCATTCACATTATTAAGCACTAAGTTACTACATCAGATTCATCTAACATACATAAAGGTTTAAGCACTAAGAAAATACAAGAATAATACAACACAAAGCACATAACATAGGATATAAGTGGTTCACCCCCAACGTGGGGCTACGTCCACCAACTCTTCTTCTTATTTATTATCTTCTTCCAATATTCTTACATGCATAAAGCCACAAAGCCAACTTTGCATAGGACAGATCCTCCTTCCTCGAGCTTGGCACAACACAGAGCCTTCTTACAATCACTTGCACTTAAAGTGGCAAGTTCTCAACACTCAGTATGCACAAAGATTACTTCTATCTTACTCTTGCACTTATCCATTGACCTATTAGGTCCCTTTCTTACATCACCTAGCCACTTATTTATACATTACAATAAGGTCCTAAACATGGGTAAAACCCATGGGCTGATATCCCATACATGTTACATAAACCATAACACCTAAATAATCCCACAAAAGGGGGCGAAATCCCATGATCTTTGCTTCGCCTAGGCACTCTATCTTCGTCTAGCCTGTCAAAGTCCCAAAATTGGTCAAACATGACCAAGTTTCACCAAAAATTGGTCAAGGGCCAACAATAGGCCAAGGTGCCTCAAGGGGTAACATGGAATCTCCTCAAGGTGCCATGTGGAACCGTGGTGCCACATCAACAACTACATCAATGCTGAAAATTATTCAAATTGTGCCTGTATGCATTGATATTTGATGTGGTTAGACTAGACACATGCCTTGATGGTATGCGATGGTTTCAAGACTCAAGGATTTCGGATGTCCCCACATAATATTTAAGATCGTCCAGTACGTTTTCATCAATGTTCATCATGGACATACCATTTTCATCATCCATCATTTCCATATGTAGAATCTTTGTTGAAACTCTCCTGGAATTTCATGGAACTTCGAATACACCCATCATAAATGTCTTCCATCAACCCCTCACAATGAGCAGTGAATGGGACCAATGTTGAAATTTCTTCAATTTGTGCCTGTATCCATCGAAATTTTACATGGTTAGACTAGAAACATGCCTTGAAGGTATGGGAGGGTTTCAAGACTCAAGGATGTCTGATGCCCCCACATAATATTTGAGATTGTCCATGTTTGCATCAAAATTCATAATGGATGTCTCATTGTCATCATCCATTATTTCCATCTGTAGAATATTTTTTGGAACCGTCTTGAAATTTCATGGAAATTCCAATACACCCATCACAAATTTCATACATCGACCCCACATAGTGAATAATGAATGGGGCCGATGTTGAAATTTTATCAATTTGTGCATGTATGCATCGAAATTTGACATGGTTAGACTACAAACATGCCTTGATGATATGGGAGTGTTTCAATACTCAAGTATATTTGATTTCCCTACACAATATTTGATATCGTCCATGTTTTCATCAATATTCATCATGCACGTCGATATCATTGTCATCATTCGTCATTACCTTCTATAGAATATTTGTCAAAACTATATTGAAATATCTTGGAACTTCCAACATTCCCATTACCAATGTCATCCATCAACCACGTATAGTGAGTAGTAAGTGGGGACAATGTTCAAATTTCTTCAAAATGTGACTATGTGCATTAAAATTTTATATGTTTAGACTAGGTGCATGCCTTGATGGTATGGGGGGGGGGGAGGGTTAAGACTTAAGGAAATCATTCTCTTTCTCATAGCCATCATCATGGTTGTAATTTCCATCACCATCATCATCACATTCATCATGACCCTATTTCTCCATCCATGCTAACGAATATCAAACCTGACATACCCATATTTGCAGCGAAACCTGATGAAGATGATAATTTCCATGTATTTGTATTTTTCTTTTGGCATTTTTTGAGATGATTAAACTATGATTCTATTAAGTTAAGACATCCCAAAATAACTTTATAGGGTCCAATATGCAAGTTTTTTAATGGTTAATTGGTTAGGGATTATATTGGGTGAAGGGATTAATGACATCCATCAACCCTTCATGGTTAGCAATGAATGAGGCCAACGCTGAAATTTCTCTAAATTGTGCATGTGTGCATTGAAATTTGACATGGTTATACTAGGAACATGGCTTGATGGTATGGGGGAGTTTCAAGACTCGAGGATGTCTGACATCCCCACATAATCTTCGAGATCGCCCATGTTTCATGGGGTTAGGGGGTTAGGGGTCAGATGGTATAAAGGTTAAGGTATTAGGCTTAGGCTTAGTGAAATATTTCAATTTGTTTTAAAATATAGTCTAATGGTCTGGATTTACATTGTTTTACATATACGATATATGTAATTAAATTTTTTAACAATTTCCAATAACATTTAGCCTAATGGTATCGATTTAGATTGTTTTAAATATACAATAAATGTAATTATATTTTTTTAGGAATTGCCAATAAATGACCACTAACCATGCTAACTCTTATCCAAGTAATCCTAATTTTTTTTTCAACAATTCATAGCAAATATTGAACACTTTAAGGATATTGAAATAGGTAATTTGTATCAACACAAATAATACTGAAGAAATTCAAATTTTGTACCGTAAGAATCAACATTTTAAAAACATGGATTACAAATAATTCTGAAAAATTGGAAGTCTTGGTCATTAACATTATTTTCTGCAACAATGTCATCACGTGTATCATTGTCAATGTTCATATGTTCTTTCAAGTATTTAATATTATTATCATCCTCATATTGACCTGCATCATCTTCGTCATCATTGAAATTTGACTATAGACCATCTATATTGTTACCAGATCTATTTGGATCATCATTTTCTATACCATCCATATTGTTTTCTTCCATAACATCATCTAACTCTAGATTGTTGTCTTCTTGTTCTTGAACATAACCATCTTCAACATCATCATGGATGTTAATTTCTTTGATGTTCTATAATCCCTCTCTCTCAATTTGTTGGCCATCATTGTTTTTCTCAATATCCATTAATGCATCGTAAAATACATGCCTTAATATTGGATCATAATGTATGACAAATATCCATTTTGGGTCCAAAATATCTTCATAGAAAAATACCTGCACATGAATGACATACATATATTAGACATATCTTATAAAGATTTTATATCTTATATATTATGACATACATATATTAGACACACATATATTATCACAATAAACTATGAATTGATAGATTAATGATCACTATCGCTTCTTATTTGAGTTAAAGAAATACCTTCTCACAATGAATTGGTAGAACATAAGGATCCTTATCCTCTGGTAGGAACCCCGAGGAATCTATAGAAAAAAATTCATTATGCATATCATGTCTATGTGTCCTCTCAAATGCTTCATACCATCTACACTTAAAAATACAACATTTAAAAGAGCAGTAATCCAACTCAATAATTTCTTGGATTTTACCAACATATTGTAGATTCCCTTCAATAATATTTTTATCTTTTGAGCTTGCTAGACTAGATTGCTTGAAATCAACCATGATTCCACAATCAAAGGATCTCCTCTTTACATATACACTTTCTACATGATAATGTCATCTATATGCCCACACTACACGATATTTCCTCTCTTGTGAAAGACCATTTTTTTCAGTGAAAACAAATATAATGTCTAATATTAAATGATTTAATAGTGTCAAAATTGTAAGGAAACAACATTTTGTAAAATTCCAAGCATACCTTTCTTTCACATCATGTACACATGTTGATTTCATATTATGTTATGTTTGAATCTATACTTGCATCTTCTATTTGATTTTGAATTTGTTTAGTAACAAATTCTAGTGTGCAATATTTTCCCCATTCTCCAAGCATATCACTAAGAAGTGGATTATTCCTTGGGTTTGAAGATGAGTCAATGTTGAAAGGAACCTAAGAGGATTTCCTCTCATGGATTGGTTATGGCTAATAGACTTCTTCAAGAGTGGATGGGTGGATTGGTCCTCTAGGAATGCTTTCCAAGTACTACTAAGGTGATATTAAGGCTTGGATAAAGTAAGAAGGAAGAGCCCTAGTACATCCTACCTCAATGCAAAGGAAACAATACAATGGTCAAAGATAATAAAGAAAGAAACTTGAATATACCTTGATTTCCATTCCAAGTGGAGCAAGGTGCACTTATTTGGCCTTGTAGTAGATTTGTCCTTCAATAAACCTAAAAAATATTCTATCTAACCCTTGAAAAATATCCTAGAACAATCACTTAAAAAAAACATAGATACACAAGAACTTTGTTGGATAGTTTTCTCAATAATCTCCAACAAATGAAAATGAGAGAGGCATCCTCTTTTTATAGCTAAGGATCCTTCTCAATACAAGGTGTAATACAATGTGCTAGCTAAAACTATGGGAAAAAACCAATATCCCAAGTCAAAACCATGAGAAAAATACATGAAGTGGGACCAAAAAACCTTCATAATAATCCAATACATGAGTTCCCCCTCAAAAGTTCTCAAATGTGTAATTAATAGTCACACATGTGAGCTATAAGGCATAGATCAAGTGCACCCTCCTCAAAAGTAGCCAACATCCATAAAAAAATGTGAAGAAGTGGACAAAGATGGGCTCATGGACATAGAGTGGTCTTCCAACTAACCCATAGAATCAAGGACATGGTTGTCTCAATATGTAACTAGCTCCATATGCATTAATTCATGCCACACATGAGGCTCATGCAAGACAAGTATCCAATGTAGTATAACACGTATGGCTCCTTAACTGTGGAACTCATCAGATAAATCAATGTGATCAATGCCACATCATCCTGTAACCATTGTAACAACCTATGATCATGGGTAACCACCTCCTAAAAATCCTCAAATGTCTCAACAATACTTCCACATGTGGTCTACGATGTAATAATCATGCATGAAGGTGTCCAACTATGCAAGGAGGGAATCTTTGAGTGGTCCATGTGACAAATGTGATGATGTGGCATCCTTGTCATAGCCCGATGCAATATCACAGATCCCAAAGAAGTGATGCATATCCCAATGTAGTACATGAATCCCAAGGAAACATCATGGTTCTCGAGGCATGGTACATAGATCCTCATGCAATTTTTGAACTTGGAGTGGTGGGTCCAACTTCCTTGCAAGCCATTAGGTGGCATACACTTAGTAATTTTTCTTAACACAACATAAAAACAAGGTTAGTTTTAATGTTTTCCTAAGTTTTACCAAAGGGGAATAACATTAACCCTTAGACATGTGACATGTCCTAGAGCAATGAGTATTTCCTAATTCCCAAAGTGAAATACAGGTGAAGTGATGAATAATTATGGAAACGGGAAAGGAAAAAAACACATGTGATGGCCCTCAAAGTCATTTTGTATGATGCATAGATCTTACAAAAAAGTCATTTTTTATGATTCAAAACTCCGATGTTAAAGCTTCCTCTTAAAGGATGCATATATCTTCCAAGTCTCCTTCTACTATTCTTCTTACTTATTCTAATGAGGTGTGCATATTGTGGCATGAGCAATTTGGCCATCTCAATTACCATTATTTGCAATAGATTAGCAAGTAGAACATGGGTATAGGTTTTACTCCTTTCAAATCATTTAGTAGTAAAAAACTCACCATACAACACTTCTGAATGTTAGATACTCAAGCATGGGTTTAAATTCATATAGAGAGATGCAAAGCTATGGATTCACAAATCCAACCTTACATTTTTGTAGTGTATCCAGATGGTGTTAAGGGTTATTGACTTCATAATACCACCATCGATCAACAAAT
>ML817049.1:112105-123248 GCA_009831015.1 Picea engelmannii | reverse complement strand
GATTACTGATAGCAATGTTCACTTGTATTTTTGAGGGGGAAACCTACAGGAGAGAAGAGCTCTATTGCAATAATATCCAAGACAATATTTCTCATACCCTCTACTTCTATTTATACTAAATATATCTATCCAAAAGAACAATCTACAAGAAGATCCTTCTAGAAGTGGAATCTTATATTAGGTCTTCTTACATTTGACTTATTCTTCCTTATTGCTAGGCCTTATTAATATTGGCCTTTATTACATGGAATTATATTATTCTACCTACGTGAGGGGTTAGGGAGGTTAGGTCCCTAACAACTACTTAGAATAGATGTTGTCAAATTCAATTAAATTTCTTCATGAACGATATGACATAAATTTGAAATGTGATATATTTTTTTTAAGATTTCTATAAATGTTATGAAATACATTCCAAATGAGATATCTATTTTTTTTTAAGATATAAGTTGTTTGACATGATACTTATCTAATATTGGTATATTTGACTCACTTGTTTTAAATATAGATGATGATCATGTTATAATCATTATCTTGTTATTTTATATGTATTGTGTGTTGTAGATTTTATTTACATGGAGATTTAATAAGTATAATGATGTTGTTAGTTTGTATGGATGTCCATTTCTCTAAAAATTCTTTAGAAAATCTATCGTATAAAACACTTGAAATGCAATATGACTTGCTCTATAATAATATAAGTTTTTGAAGAGGAATTCTTGATTAAATTAATTAAATTGAAATAAAGAATAATAAATTAATAAATGGAAGCTAAAAAGGAGGCAACATGAGTTTTTAAAATGGAAGAAAAATATGGCTCTAAAATCGAAGTAAAACTTGACATTAAATTGGAAGCCATACTTGGAGATATTTCTCGATCTAAGTAGGAAGCTAAATTGGTTGCTTAAAAAGAAGAAAAAATGGATATTGATAATTAAGAAGAAAATCCCAACACTAAAAGGAAGAAAACCCTGGAACTAAAAAAGAAGCAAAAACAGACTCTAAAAAGGAAGCAAACCTTGGAACTAAAAGGAATCAAACAATGGAGCTAACAAGGAAGCAATTTTGGAAGAAAATGTTTGTGCTAATTAAGGAGCAAAACCTGGTGGCACTTTAGAAGAAACAAAAGAATCATTTTTGGAAGAAAAAAATAAAGAAACAATGTAATCCAAACCAGAAGAAATCTTGGAAGAAAACCTTGGTGCTACCTAGCAAGAAAATAAAGAATCAATTCAGGTAGCAAACAAACAAGTAAAAATGGAAGCAATTTTAGAAGCAACAAAAGACTCAATCATGTAATACATTTTAGAAGCAAACAAAGACAAAATAATGAAGAAAATCTTGGCATACATTTGGAAGCCAAACCAGAAGCTATTTTCAATGCTATACCGGAAGCAAAATAGGAAGCATGATTGGGATTAAAACTAACAATTAGGAGTAAAACTAGGCACTATTTCAGGAGAAAAACTAGGTGCTAAACTAGGCGTTATTTTAGGAGTTAAACTAGGCACTATTTTAGGCTAAAGTAGGAACTACTTTAGGCTAAAATATGTACTATTTTAGGTGCTAAACTAGGAGAAAAACTAGGCACTAAAATTGGTGCCAATATCATCGCTAATCCTGGCGCCCACCTGAATAGGCCATTTGGCACTGGGTTTTGGGCCTTACATTTAGCCCAAATTCGTGCACTCAAATACACTAAATTATGGCACTATTATAGGTGCTAATGGTCTTTTTTGTTATTGTGTTTGGGGACTATGGCCTATGGGGAGACCCCTTAGACCACTACGTATATCCTTCAATGGGGTCAAATGGAAGGGGATATGGTATATTTCAACTCTTCTATGGAGAAAATGCCCATATTAAACTTATCAGGAAGGCTTTGGAGTACCTTCTCATCGAACTTTTGATCTTAAATGTCTTATCCATGCATGCACAGTTGATTGACAATGCTAGTGACATGGGTCATAAAATGATCCAGATAATCTGAATCCTTCATATAAACAATATCAAAACACTTCTTGAGTTTCTACAACTTTTCATTTTTAACTTTATCTATGCCATGATAGGTGGTTTCAAGAGTATCCCATGCATGTTTGGCATGATTTGTTGCTGCTACTTTGGGGAAAATATATTCCTCTAACCCTTGTTGCATGAGCCATAGTGATTTCCTGTTCTTTTTCCTAAGTTGTCCGACAATATTTCTCTTTGAATTTTTCCTTTATTTTATATTTGGGTCTCTGAACCCATTAACTACCGCTTCTCAACAATCTTCATACTGGAGGAAATTTTTCGTCTTGATAGACCATGCATCATAATTATTTCATCTTAAAATTGATCCTCGTGATAGTGCCATACTACTTCTAGACTCCATGGATATACTATAAGCAATCATCTCCCCCTTTTTGACTTATATCTCAACTTTATATTGCTTAAACAATGACCCAAAACTTGTGTTTCTATCGAAACATGATCACACCTTGCCTTAAAGGGGATGGTGACCAAACCTATAATTTATTTTCACGTAATTCACAACTTGGTCGTGATCTATTCACTCTCTAGGGGTGATCTAAATACTGTTCTCACACTATACACTAGCTAGTAGCCACCAACTCCAAAAAATATAAACCTTTGAAATTTTTCTTCCTTAGATTTATGCACCAGTGTTGCCTTCAATGCTACTCTTCATGTTGTGTCTTAAAGAAGCTCAAAATTGCTCTGCAAACTGCAAATTGCTCTCCTATATTCGAAGAGTCTTAATATTCCTTGGATACCATGTTCAAGTTCAAGTTCAAGAAAAGGAAATCAATTAAAATAGAGCATACACACACAACAATGGAGTTTCTCAAATCTTCTCCATATTCATATAAAAAACTAAAATGCAAATACATAAAACTAAATATTTATCTAGAGAACTCCATATTATCACCTACCTAATAAATGCATATCCACCTATCTTATATAGTTCATTTATTATTCCTATCAACTATCAACTTGGTCAAGTAAGTGGGAGGAATTACTCCATTTAACAAAATTATGTAGGTTAGTATAATTTGTTTTTTACCACAAAATGGTAGCTACAGTTCTTAACTCAATGATGGAGGTCAATTGAATTGATCCTTGGATATTGAAAAGTTGTGTGAATTATCTACACAGACATTGAATCGGTTAACACACTACGATGGTCAATCGTTTTATGATTTCTTGACAAATGCAACCCTTTTCCACATTAATATCCCCGTAGTTTAATTTTTGTCTTGACTAAATATTTTATGAGATATCCCATGTAGAAAATACATGTATATCTTTTCATGTGGTTTTTTGGTGAGTCTAAACTCCATGAGGAAACACAAAAAATAGAATCGATATCTTAGAGAGGCACAAAATCGACGGCTAAGAGAAGCATATTGAAAAATGTGTTGATTCTGAGTTTATTTCTCTCAAATATGATTTTTTAAGTACATTTTTCTAATATTTGTTTGTCGTTTAGACCATTGGTGTCACAATTTTGTGTGCTATAATCACTTCAATTATTGGATGCATCACTTATTCTAACATTTTGTTAAATGTTTTATGATGTAGTATAGAAAAATGAAGCGATTGTTGTACAAATAGGGAATGTATGCTATTTTTTCTCTTAAATTTGACTTTTCTCTCAGTAGTGATATTTGGAAGGAATATATATATATATATATATATATATATATATATATATATATATATATATAATTGCTAGTTCAAAGGGTCACGAAATCATCGACTAAGAGAGGCAGATTGAAAAATGTGATGATTATGACTTTATTTCTATTAAATATGATTTTTTAAGTTCATTGTTCTAAAATTTGTTTGTCGTTCCGACCATTCGTGTCACAATTTTTTGTGCTATAATCACTTCAATTGTTCGATGCATCACTTATTCTAACATCTTGTTAAATGTTGTCTCATGTAGTATAGACAAATGAAGTGAATGTTATACGGATAGGGAATGGATGTTATTTTTTCTCTTAAATTTGAATTTTCTCTCAACAATGATATTTGGAAGGAATATGTGTGTGTGTGTTTGTGTGTGTGATTTTGTGTCTCTCGTAGCTCAGAGAGGCACAAAATCAATGACTAAGAGAGGCATATTGAAAAATGTGTTGATTATGAGTTTATTTCTATCAAATATGATTTTTTAAGTTCACGGTTCTAATATTTGATTGTTGTTCTAACCATTGGTGTCACAATTGTTTGTGCTATAATCACTTCAATTGTTGGATGCATCACTTATTCTAACATCTTTTTGAATGTTGTCTAATGTAGTATAGACAAATGAAGCGATTATTGTATGGATAGGGAATGCATGTTGTTTGTTTCTCTTAAATTTGAATTTTATCTCAGTAGTGATATTTGGNATATATATATATATATATATATATATATATATATATATATATATATATATATTCCTTCCAAATATCTATATATATAATTGCTAGTTCAGAGAGGCACGAAATCATCGACTAGGAGAGGCAGATTGAAAAATGTGATGATTATGAGTTTATTTCTATCAAATATGATTTTTTAAGTTCATTGTTCTAAAATTTGTTTGTCGTTCCGACCATTGGTGTCACAATGTTTTGTGCTATAATCGCTTCAATTGTTCGATGCATCACTTATTCTAACATCTTGTTAAATGTTGTCTCATGTAGTATAGACAAATGAAGTGAATGTTATACAGATAGGGAATGGATGTTATTTTTTCTCTTAAATTTGAATTTTCTCTCAACAATGATATTTGGAAGGAATATGTGTGTGTGTGTGTGATTTTGTGTCTCTTGTAGCTCAGAGAGGCACAAAATCAGTGACTAAGAGAGGCATATTGAAAAATGTGTTGATTATGAGTTTATTTCTATCAAATATGATTTTTTAAGTTCATGGTTCTAATATTTGATTGTTGTTTTGACCATTGGTGTCACAATTGTTTGTGCTATAATCACTTCAATTGTTGGATGCATTACTTATTCTAACATATTTTTGAATGTTGTCTAATGTAGTATAGACAAATGAAGCGATTATTGTACGGATAGGGAATGCATGTTATTTTTTTCTCTTAAATTTGAATTTTATCTCAGTAGTGATATTTGGAATGAATATATATATATTAGAATTGATTTGTTGGCAAGAAAATGATTTTCTTTGTTTCCACACAATGGATACTTGATTTCTAGTTTTTGTTTTCTAATTTTGGAGCATGTTGATTTTTTTTTAACTCTGGTATATGGCAATGGAATCACCTTTCTTCAACAAAATTTTGAAAATGACCAATGTCTTAGTTTTGTTCGAAGACTTGGAGTTTCAAGAATTCTGAAAATTTGAGTGGCCAAAGCCTTGCAGGGATGTTGTCAAGGGAGACAAAATTTTGATCAAGGGTCTAGTAGTCACAAGTTGGTCTTAAAATTTCCCTAATAGAAAATGGGATGAACCAAGTTGATTCATACAAGGGATATCCAAATTTTTTGGATGACTATAAGGAAATCCATGAGGATAAAATAATATATTGAATAAAAATGTATGAGATATGAAATATGATGATGATTAGAAATGAGGGCCTCATATAAATATCTAAGCAAGGGTTCCTTTTCACTAAGAAACATGTAATTTTGTTAATACATGTCTTTTCATTAAGATGTATTTTCATTATTAATTATTAATTATTTATATTTGTTTTTATATATTTATGTTTATTACAAAATCCTTGGGCCTTTGAGTCAATGAGGGAAATAAAAGGAAAAAGGTTCGAGTAAGAAAGGTTGTCATAATTATTTTTATCTCTTCTTGTTAAAGAATCTCAAGTTAGTTACTTCTCGCAAAGGACAACACTTATAGGGGAAATGTACTATGAAATGAATATGTGACAATAATTAATTATCTTCATGCATTATTTATTGGTCCTAGATATCTCAACTATCTACCATATATAAAAGAGAGCTCAATAATCCATGAAGAAGAGAAAGACAACAATCACATTGCCTCAAAGTTCAATTTTTGGAGCCATTGATGTAGTTCAAATAGTACAAAAGATAAAAATAGGGAGTATTCCACTATTGTATCTTGGAAACTGAGAATAAAACCTTCCTTGGAGAGGGGATCGAGTTTATAAGAACTTTTTGAAAAGAAGATTTAGTATCTTTGAATATATCTCAAGAGTTCGATGTCAGGGTAAAAGGAGAAGAAAACTTTGTTGCTACAACTAGGTGTTGAGGAGTCCAAATTCACCTGACAACAACAAGGGGTACTCCTCCGTATAAGGTCCCAATTAGACTATAAACCATTTGGTTTAGGAGTCCAATCTAGAATTTGGCTTGACTGCCCTTATTTCTAACTTTTGATTTTTTTGTTACCAATTAAGGTCCAACATACCGATTGAAGCATAAGATGAATGCAAAGATGTAGATGAAGACCATGTATGTAAAAAAAAAAACTAAGATATCACTAATATATGATACCCTATCCTATCTAGGAGAGAAATTGAAGTAAATGGTGAGTTATAATGTGACCAAACCTTAAAACTACTTTAACATAATTAGTTGTATAAAACGAGAAAGATTAGAAGAAACAACACATCTGAATATGTAATCAGATTAGTCCAGACTATATTAACATGTACTGTAAAAAATCACGAAACGCAAGGCATGGAAATATTCAAAGAAATACCAATATTGCAAAATAGGAATTAAGATTGCATAAGAATTAGTCTACTGCAAACAAAGCATTCTTATAGTCCATAGAAACAACAAACATCCTCAATTGAAGTAGTTCAAAGATCCGATCAATTTCTACATAGGATTTATTCTAAAAATACTATCCTTGAGGGCTTCTCAATATTCATTAACACTGTATAAGTTCTTGAAACAGTTATTGGGTCTATAAAATGCTTGAAAAGACAAAAATATAAAATCCCATTCTCTAGAGTTTTTAATCTACTTTATACAAATAATGGTAACTCCTATTTGTATTTTCACCTGCTTCTTGAAGGAGAAGTTACAAAACTATTGACCTTCCCTATTCTTATGGAAAATGTCACAAAATGACGAAATTTGAGAGAGTTAGGAAAAGGACAAAAGAGAAAAAAAAATGGTTTGTCCTTTTCATATGGTCTTTTTCTCTGGAGATAGGTTGTCCAAACTTATTCCAAATTATTCAACGACTCTATCATCCTATAAGATAACTAATCCAGTATTGCTTCAATCATGGCCACGCTATCATCCAAGTTGCTCATATCTTTTTCCAATTTTGTCATGTAAGCTTGTATCATAGTATGCAACTTTGTTGGTTGTATCAAATGTTGATCAATAATATCAGTTGATACAAAAGTTGATGTTTCAACCACCTATATTCCTCTGCTTGTAATTTCCTGGACTCCATTCACTAATTCCTCCATGGCTAATTTCTTCCCAAGTTCGTCTACCATTGGGAGATGATCATGTCTTATTAAATCTTCAACAACTTTGTGAGTTAGAGAGAAAACCCCTATTGCTTTGGTCATGTATTTGTCTTATTGTTTTCCTACTTGCTGGAAATGATCTAGTGCATATAGATATGTCTTCCTTGTTGATTTTGAGGGTCTTAATAATTTTGGAGGCACATCAATATTTTCTCCTATCCAAGTATCAATATCATCTATACCCTCCTGGATAGTGTTTTATTGTGTCGGTTTCATTTGTATCTTGTTGTTTTTTTCAATCAGTGTTGCAACTACGTTTTGGAAAAGAGGAAGCTTGGAGTAGTACATATCGATGATCACATCTTCTAGCTCATTTCTCACTTTTCCCACATTGTATTTAAAACTAAAAATACTTCTCTTGTCTATCATTACTTGCTAGACATTCTCTTCTAACTCTTTGATCGTCAATTCCTTATCCACATTATGTTGGCACATCCTTTGCATATTATCTACAATTGCAGCCATGAATGCAGATCCTTCTCTTGTTGTTTCCACAAGGTTTTTCTTAACATCTCTTGTGACATGCACCTTGGTTACTACTGATAGAGGAGATCCCTCTACTGTTGGAACCTTCTTAACCCTTTCTTGTATGATCCCACTAATTTTGTTATCATACTTAAAAATTTGAATGTCTACTATCTCAGTTGACTGAAAAGGTTCCCACAGCCTGAGACCTAACACACTACTTGTTGTTTCTATTTCTGTAATCATGGTGGATGCTCCAAAGACATCCAAATCCATTGGGTTTGTGTCTCCTTCTTTATCCTCCACTTCATTTTTTTTCCTTTCTTTTTCAACAACTTTATCTGTTTCTTCTTTTACTGCTAATATTGCCAATATTATTGATTCTTCAACTAACTCATTTTCATTCCTGGAAACATCTTTTTCTTTGACTTCCCCTTTTTATCTTACTTCACTTTCCACTATTTCTTTTTCTTTGTCAACTTCCATATTTTTCTTCTTTTTAACATCATTTTTATTCTTCAATACTTTCTCTTTGTCCCTCCTATTTTTTTCGATAAGTGTGTCTTCTTCTTCTGCAAAGCCTGAATATGTCAAGAGGGATATAGGGGAAGATATCTCAGCTTCATCTCTTTCTACATCTTTTCTGGTTGCCTCTCTTTCAACTTCTTCATCAACAATCTTTCCTCTTGGTTGACCTCTCCTATTAAAAATAACCTAATCATAGGTTCTATCCTTCTGATGTATTCCTTCTACTTCCCATAACTCAATGGTGTATTCATCAGGGAGTCTCATGCTATGAAGATGCTCTTTTGTCATCTTTTGTCTGGGCTTGTTTTGTGTTTTCAAAGAAGTAGTTCCCAATGAAAAGAGACAATGGAGGCCATATGGTTTTCTTCAATCTATACAACATTCTTCTGACCCCATGTATGATTGTTTGATATGATACTTCCTAGAGAAAATTTTTATATGGGACGAACCTAGGAAGTAGGTGAGGCAATTTCATTACACCATCTATCCTGATATATGTCCCATGCTCCATTAGATACCAATAACCAAATTTACTTATTACTTCTATGGACTTGTTGGTCATACAGGGTGGGGAGGTGCAAAAAATGAATTCATACAGTGGTGCAAGGAAGTGTTCAAATATTTTTTGGTAATCTACTTGGTATTTGTTCTCCCAGATTACTTTGCAGTAAATATGAGTAGCAGTGTTAGAAAGAAAACAAATCCATCCCATGTTTGTGTATTTGTGGGATATTGTTAAGAACCAAATATCAATATAGCATAGAAAAACCTCAGAAAAGTACTCAACGGCTTGAAAAAGAGATAATTTTAGATAATAAGCCTCTTCGAGGGGGCAACCTCCTTTTACCGCACTTAAATGTTCAAGTATAAGATGATTCAAAATGAAAATGTCTCCTTGGTATATAGAGGAGACTAGGAGGTATAATTACAACTAATGGCCTAAAGCCGACATAAATAAAATAACATTACTAATATAATATGCCCCAATTAAGGGGTAGTGAGCCAATATTAGGGCTTAACATGCCCCTCCCCTTGAGACAAGCGTTGTCCGCAACACTTGAGTAACTCTGGATGCTTCTGTATAAAAGACTCATCTTCCCAAGTGGAATCTTCAGCCATTAGTTTCCTCCATTTAATGAGATACTCTGAAATGGATCTATTCCTCAGCTAGTGAATTCTTGTGTCAGTGATGGATTTAGGTTCCAATATGATTTTTCCTTCCTCGTCAAGTTCTGGTAATATACTTTGAACCGGGATATTGTTTCCTATAACCTTCTTTAAGCATGAAACATGGAAAACTGGGTGTACTCGTGAAGATGCAGGAAGCTCTAATTTGTACGCCATAGTACCAATCTTTTGCAACACCTTATAAGGGCCATAGTACTTTGGTGATAATTTATTATCCTTCTTGGCTTGCTTGAGGGACATCTGTTTGTGTGGTTGTAGTCTTAAAAACACCCAATCCCCTACTTCAAAACTTATTTCATTATGATGTTGATCTACTTGTTGTTTCATGCAATTATGTGCCATGGTCAGGTTGTCCTTTAAGATTTAGAGAACTTGTTGTTGATTCTCGATGTGATCTTCCACTACTTGAACCTTAGATTTTTATTTTAGAGAAGAAGTGATGGAAGGAGGGTGGTATCCATAAAGTGCCATAAATGGTGTCATTTTTTTTGTAGTATGAAAGGAAGTTTTATACCACCATTCTGCCAAGGGTAACCATTTGAACCATTGTGTTTGTTTATCAGAGACAAAGCAACGAAGGTAGCCTTCCATACATTTGTTCACTATCTTGATTTGTCCATCAGATTGAGGATGATAGGATGAGCTATGAGCCAATTGAGTACCCAAACAAGAAAATAATTCTGTTCAAAAATGTCCAGTGAAGATGGGATCTCTGTCACTTACAATAATCTTTGGGCTACCATGTAGCTTTTGAACTATCTCCATGAATGCGGTGGCAACTATACTAGCTTTGAAGGGATGAGAGAGTGCACAAAAGTGTGCGTACTTGGTCAGTCTATCAACAATCACCATGATGACACTCTTTCCTTTAGAATTTGGTAACCCTGTGATGAAATCCACGGAAACCTCCTCCCAGTGCTGACTTGGGATGGATAATGGTTGTAAATGACCAGGGGTATTAATTGTTTCCACCTTATTTTGTTGGCACACCAAACATTCTGCCACAAACCTTTGAACATTAGTTTTAAGGCCATCCCAAAAAAAATCCTTCTTAACTCTATGGTAGGTTTTCAAAAAGCCCGAGTGCCCTCCTACTAGAGAGGTGTGCAATTCCAATAGTACCTTTTGTTTGAGTTGGGAGTTATTACATAAATATAAGCGATCTTTGTACCATAGTGAATCATTTTTCCATATAAATGTATCTGATGCACTGGAATCCTGCTGCAACCTTTGAATGAGAGTGCACACTTTTTCGTCATTCTTCCATTCATCCCTTGCTTCTATTATCCAATTGGGTTGGATGATTGAGATAACACAGAGAAAGGCCTCAACGTCTTCATCCTTTCTTGAGAGTGCATCTGCCACAACATTTTGCTTCCCCTTTTTATAGACGATTTCAAAATCATAACCCAATATCTTGGTTACCCATTTTTGTTGTTATTTTGAAGATAGTCTTTGTTCCAAGAAGTATTTAAG
>ML817049.1:94838-110340 GCA_009831015.1 Picea engelmannii | reverse complement strand
TCGGTTACCTTTATATTCAATCTTTGGAAGTTCTCAATGTGCTCGGTAACTGAACCCTTTTGCTTGAGATTTATCAATTGGCTAAAGAAGGTATTGCTCCTTGTATCCTCATAGTGTACTATCATTTCTTCTGTGAAAATTGTTCAAGTGACGAGTGATTTGCGAGAACAAAGCCATCGATACCATAGAAATTGATTAGGTTCTAAATATAAAGAAGTAATTCGTACCTTTTGTGTATGTGGCACATTATGGAGTTCAAAGAGTTGCTCCATCTGAAGTATCCATGTGATTGGGTCCTTGCCATAAAAATTCCTCATATCAATCTTAGGAACGTGGTTGGTCTTCAAACCAAAGTTGGAGTTTCTCCATTCTTGATTCACCTTCCTTGTGTCCTCATCATGAATTTCATGGGATGCATTTTCACTTTCAGGTGTCTTCTCTGCTACAAAATTTTTCAATACTTCCATGATCTCCCCTTTTAAACCATCCATCTTAGTATCCAACTTAGCTTCCATTGAATCCATCTTAGTGTCCAACTTAACTTCGATTGAATCCATCTTCTTTTGTAGTTCATTTATGTCCCTACGCATTTCTTCACCTTCATCAAGAGTCTAAGTAGGATTTTATGGAGGCTTAGTTGGTGTATAAGTTCTCTTTTTTGGCGGCATGTTGGCCAAGTATCACTTTTGAACCTTGATTTTGAGGTGGTTCTGCTAGACAATATTTCTTCTATTGTATCCCCCAAGTTTCAGCCCTTTTGGGTATGAAACTTACTTTAACATAGTTCTATGATATTTATTCTCTGCAATGCCACAGTTCTGATCAAAATTTGACGTGCCAAGTGGAATTTACGGTAACTTCCCCACAACTTGTCGATTTTTGTCCTTTCGAGGAGATCTCACATGTATAGCGTTCCCTGCACAAAATAATTGATATAAAGTTATGAAACTCACACCAAAAATACTATAGATTTTCCACGATCCAATGAAACCAGTCCCACTCAATTTGGATACTCTAGGAAGAAGTTATGATTGTTTTATCTAGAACACCTTTTTGAGACTAGTCAATAGGACTAGTCAGATACCCTATCTTACATAGGGTGTATCTACAAATTTAAGATGACCCAGAAGCTGAAATGTTTACCACAGATACCTTACTAATTTCTATAAATAGCCTCCTAATTTTAGGGTCAGAAACGTTACATAAATTTTTTTATACCGAAAATGTTGCAATGACTCATTTCAAGATGATTCCAGAACACTATCTTGTACGGGTTGTATCTTAGAAATTATAAGGCCTCAGAAGCGTAATTTTGAACCCAACGTACCTTGATCCATCTACTAAATATTGTCCAATACTTTTCTTTTGAAACACTGTAGAAAAAAAGTTATAGAGAAAATTCCAAGGTGTCTCATATGTAGCAGCGAAACCCCAAGACCTTGAACGCAGATACCATATGTTAAGAACCAAATATCAATATAGCATAGAAAAACCTCAGAAACGTACTCAACGTCTTGAAAAAGAGATAATTTCAGATAATAAGCCTCTTCGAGCGAGCAACCTCCTTTTACCCCACTTAAATGTTCAAGTACAAGATGATTCAAAATGAAAATGTATCCTTGGTATATATAGGAGACTAGGAGGTATAATTACAACTAATGGCCTAAAGCTGACATAAATAAAATAAAATTACTAATATAATATGCCCCAATTAAGGGGTAATGAGCCAATATTAGGGCCTAACAGATATTCACATTATATCTAGGAGATATGAAGCCATATGAAAACTGGGGAAGATTTCTAGTTATTCTCGTGTAACAATTGAAATTGCACTTTTAAGATTCTCAGACAATATGTCCTCCCAATTGAATGAGGCACCTACATCTGCATAGAAATAAATTAATGGTATATAAGATAGAGGAAATTGTGTTTCTTTTGGTTCCCCATATAACCTTCTCAACATGACTACCATATACTGGTATGGTCTTCTTATATTAGTAGTTGGATATCAACCTTTGAACCAATATTTAAATTTCTTATCTGCTTTATACAAATTGGGGAACAAATCCTTCGTGGTGAGATCCAACTCACTATGGAGCTGACCATCTAAGTTTTTGTTTCTAGCCTCTAGGTGGTAAAATTTGGCTAGATTGTCAGGACTAAATGAAGTTATTGAATCCTTCCTTGTATTGAAGATATATATGTTGTCTACGTCTGTATTCTTCAAAATCCATGATATTGCATCTGCAAAAGGGAACACTGCTAGATGTGTTTCTACCCTGAAGATTCTTGACTTTCTGATGTTCCTAAATACCTAAAGCTCGCTTAGGTCCTCCACTTCTGTAGAAAAGTTTGATTTTTGAACATATGATAAACTTCACCCCATTTCAAAATCTCTCCTTATTTATCTAAAATTCATGATGTATCATCATACAGATTTCTAATACTTTCCGCATATGTTGTTTGTTGAGAGCTTCTAGATGGTTCAAAACCCATTAGCTTTATTGTTTCTTTCTTTCAAGGTGACATGTTTGAACCTACATAGAATGATAAATTTGTAGCTTTCCATTAGAAAGAATTCTTAGAGAACTTATTAAAGACATGTTTTTCTTTGTACATAGCAATCAATTTCCTAGTAGATTGTGAAAAAATTGGTCAATTACTTGATAAAGATGAACAATTTTAAGTGAAGGTTGGAGGAGTTGATAGTAACTCCTCCGAGAAGTTCAAAGGAGTTAACAATAAATCCTCCGAGTAGTTCTAGAAAAAAAAAATTTACTAGTCTTGTGGGTTGCTCGATTGTTTATCAAAGAGGTTCTACGGTTTGCTTGGAGGACTTACTAGTAACTCCTCCAAGCATATCGGAGGAGTTAACAATAAATATCCTGAGAATATCAATGAAGTTAATAGTAAATTCTCTGATATGGTTCAGAGAATTACTAAAATGATTTCCGAGATAAAAAATGGTGAATACACAACAATAGCGAGGATCCTTTCGACTAGGTTATATGAACCAATCATGAGCTAAGGGTTTATTCAGGTTTGGTTTTGGTGCCCTAGATGAAAATGGAATGAAGGTGTTTCGCGATAATCACGTTCAAATCTATGTTTTGGGAAATGGTAAACATTCAAGGGATGCTTGATTTCGTTAGTCCCTATCCATCACATGGATTGATTCATTGATGAGGACGTAGAGGCAAAGTGGTAGAGGGAAATAGCTTAAGGGAAAAAGTTGGATTAGGTTTGACACCATGTAGGAGGAAAGAGGGGGGGGGGCCTTAATCCTATTTTTTTAAACAAATAGAATATCTAGGTGGAAACAAACTTACCAGTTTGATCACTGCCACATGTAAATGAACAAGAAGGACAATTTGTTTGAACAACGTTTATCCACTGCTTCGGTTTCTATATTTAGGAAAATGGAATACTAAAAATAAACCAAACCCATTTCTATTGATATAACATAAATTCAATTAATTAGCATTAAATGTGGTAGGCAACCTCAGAGACTTTCTTAACAACTCCTCCGAGAAGCTCAAACGCCTCTTTCAGAACTTTGTCGAATAATTTTTCTTTATCCGAGTGATTGGTAGGAACTCCTCTGAGAAGTTCGTAACAGTTGTTAGAAAATCCTCTGAGCAACTCGTAAGAGTTGTTGGGAACACCTCTGAGCATCTCATAAGAGTTGTTTGGAACTCCTCCAAGCATCTCAGAATATTTGTTGGGAACTCCTCTGAGTAGCTCGAAAGAGTTGTGGGGAACTCCTTTGAGCAGCTTCGAAGAGTTGTCGGGAGCTCCTCTGAGCAGCTCAGAAGAGTTGTCGAGAACTCCTCTAAGTAGCTCATAAGAGTTTTTGGGAACTCCTTCGAGAAGCTCAGAAGAGTTGTTGGGAACTCCTCTGAGAAACTCATAAGAGGTTTTTGGAACTCCTCCGAGCAAATCAGAGTATGTTTTTGGAACTCCTCCGAGAAACTCTGAAGAGATGTTGGGAAATCCTCTAAGCATATTAGAAGAGTTGTTGGGAACTCCTCTAAGCAGCTCAGAAGAGTTAAAGGGAACTTTTCTTAAACAAATCTTATGACTTCCACTTTGTATAATTTCTTAATTTTTTTAAGGGAATCACTAGTTACCAAGAGAATATTTTGTTTGGTCAAAGGGACTTATGATAATTTTCTTTAATATTAAAAAAATAAGGAGGCTCCATGTCGGGAAAGTATCCAAATAGGATCTAAAATGGAGGGGTTGTGGTGATATTCACAACAAATGGTGACACACGGGGCAAAGCCTTCGAATTCTGCAACAATGAGTCCATTCATAATTTTATTAGGAGGGGAAATCCATCATGAAAAATAACAAGGAAGAAAAAATAGGTCCCAAGAATTGCATATTGAAAAGATATGGGTTATTCGAAGAGCATTGAGACTCGTTAAAATTTAGTAGGTTACTTTCAAACTGATATCAAGCATTATAATAAATGGATAAAGAGAAAATGTAGGTAGTAAAGTAAGAACAAAACATCAATAATGTTGAGAATACAAGTGTGATGCATTTCTCTGGTGTTGTTCCACTACCAGTGAGCATCCATAGCCATGACAGAGTCACCCTGATGTCACAAGCCTTTCTCTGTTGTCAGCAAGTGTCCATAGCCCTGATGGAGATACTTGTATGTCCCATGTGATCTGGAAAGTGTTTTCCCAAGCCTTTACCTTTTATAATGGTTGATTCTATTTTGTTTATAGATATAGGTGGATGGGGGGGTTCCAGTTAACCTTTAAGGTTGCTAGGGATGAAACCTTTGACGATGGGATATGATAACTTGATTATAGATAAGAATACTTCCTGTGTCGTGATTCCTAAATTAATACAAACATATAACCTAGACAATTTCATTTATCTTTTTTTTTAAATAACAAAGTGTTGTTTACTTGCAGTCTCTTGGTTCTTTCCTTTCCCAGTGTCCTTTCGTATTGACAATATACTTTCCTCTACTATATCATATCTTGTGATAGTGCATAAAGGGTTCACATGTTTGGGAGATGATTAGAATGAAAATCCTATTACACAGATGTTTAGGTCCTCTGCACCAAATTTTCTTCTTTTAAGCATGTGACCCACTTCAGGTTGTAAGAACTCCAAAGTCACAAATGCATCCAACTAGAAGGACTAGGTAAAACCAGTAATAAAACAGATCAAGAAAAATCAAACTAACTAAGGAAACAAAAGTCAAAAAGAAAAAAAATAGAAATAGGTTTTATTTATGTACAATTGATCAGTAGCCTCAAGGGATAACTGATGTAATTTTTTAGAACTTGGCCATTTACAGGGAGACAGTCGATTTCTCCCTGAAGGTTTTGTAATTGAAAGGTATCTTGGCCAATATTTTCTATGATAAGGTAAGGACCAATCCAAAGTTGTTGAAATATCGTATGTTTCCATTTATCTTCATGTGGTTTATCCCATTTTAGGACCATATCCCCAACCTGGAATTGTTTCTCACCGACATACTTCTTATCAAACCAACGTTTTACACATTGTTGATGGGCTTCAAACTTGGTTTTATTCTTGTCGCATATTTATTCAAGGTTAAACAAGGTATTTATACGACTTTGGATAACTGGGAACTCTTTGACTCGGGACTGTTGTGTAAGTTGGAGAGCGGAAAGGTAAATGTTTGACGGTAACACGGCTTCTTTCCCTTACAAAAGAAAATATGATGATGTTCTGGTAGAGGATTTTGGGGTGACACGATCTTCCCAAAGATCATTTTGTAATGCATTGTGCTAATCTCTCTAGTGATTGACCACGGTTCTCTTTAGGATATGAATGATGTTCTTGTTTGTGGCTTCTGCTAGGCCATTTCCTTGGGGCTAATAGTTATCTCAATACTTTAAAATAATTCCCTTTTCTAATGCATACCCAAATAATTTCAAATATGAAAAATAAGAAGCATTGTCAAATACTAAAGAGTTAGGAATACCAAACCTCACGATAATGTGTTTCTCAAGAAAATTAATCACTACTTCTTCATTCACTTTAACTAAAGGAACTGCTTCAATCCAACATGTGAAATAATCAATTCAATTAGAATATACCTGTGTTGTTTACATGAATGAGGATTTATCTCACCAATTATATCTAAGATTCACTGATCAAATGGTTCTTCCACTACTACAGGATGGAGAGGAGAAGAGGGATTATGTTCCCTCTATGTTGTATTTCGACATGCTTCATAATTTCTTGAGTACGTGTAAGCATCCTTAAAGAAGGTGGGCCAGTAGTATCCCACTCTTATCACTTTGTGAGTTGTTGTGTCTCTTGAGAAATAACCACCTGCTGCTCCATGAATATCTTTTATCACCTTATCAACTTTTTGTTTTTCAAGACATTTGAGCAACACTCCATCGTAATTCTTTCTTAACAAGATTCCATGTAATAATTGATATTGTAAATATTTAAGATGTAACACTCTTACTGTTTAGTATTGAGATGATCTAGAGTGGTGCCATGCTATAAATAATACTTAATCTCATTGTAATATGATCATTAAATGGTTGGAACAGACAAAAATTGTTGTGTATACATGATTTGTTCATCTTTCCATCAATCCTCTCCTTGTTCTTCAGCATCAACTCCTTAGGCTACTAATTTAAAAAATCCTTGACACTTTACAATGTTGGTGTGTTTAAATTCGAGATCATACTCTTGCAAAGTCATCATCAAATTTCCTCATATTTCACCTAATTCCTTTTGGATGAACATGGTTCTCACTTCAGGGTGTGGGACGATGACTTTAGTAGGATTTTTTAAGATGTAGGATCTGAACTTCTTGATTTCTTTATGTACAACAAATGCTTGTTTGTCTACCGGAGGATAATTCAGTTCAACGCCTTACAATCTAGTGCAAATAAAAGAAACAGGATATTCATCTCCTTGTTCATCATTTTTTGTGAGTACCGCTGCTAGTGAATGCTCAGATGAAAATGTATATAGTAGGAAATCTTTTGAAAAATAAGAACTCTAAAGGGATGACACATTGGCTATGGAGATTTTAATATTTTCAAATGATTCCTTTTCCAGAGGTGTCCATTTGAATGGTACATCCTTTATAATCATCGTTTGTAAAGGTTTTACAATCTCAGTGAAGTCTAGAATGAATATTCTGACGAAATTGATTCTGCCAAAAAAATATTGCATAGAACTCTTGTTGTGCGGTGGAGAAATTTGTAAAATGGATTTGGTTCTCTCTGGGTCCACTAAAATTCCTTCTTTTGAAACAATGTTTCCCAAAAAAATTCCTTTTGAAATAATAAATACAGTTTTCTTGGGATTAAGAGAAATTTTGTATTTTCTACAATGCTCCAAAATCTGCTTGAGATGTTTTGGGTGGTCTCATATTTATTTTGAATAAACAATAACATCATCAAGATAAACCACTACACTTTTACCGATTAAACCTTTGAAAGAAATGTCCATTTCTCTTTAAAACGTGGCTCTTGCATTGATAATACCAAAAGGAATTCTTATGTAATCATAATTTCTCCATTTATTTTGAAAAGTGGTCTTTAACCGGTCCAGTTCTGCTACAAGAACTTGCTTATATCCCGAAAATCTGTCTAGTAAGGAGAATAGTTGAGATCCAAAGACAAGTTGTAGGATTTGTTCCATTGGGGGAACTGGATCTAGTTATCCTTATAAAAATCATGATTCATATTTATAAAATCTATACAGATTCTTATTTCTCTCAACTTTTTCCTCACGGGGACCATATTAGATACCCAAGTCGAATGTCTTACTTTAGAAATTATTCGAGTATCTAACAACTTATTGAGTTCCTTTTGTATAAGAGGTTCAAGAGTAGTATGAATATTCCTAATATTTTGTTGAAACAACTTGATTCCTTCTTTGATGGGAATCACATGTTGTATTATTCATGTATCATAAGTCTTGAAGTCGTCATATGTCTAGGAAAAGACATCTCGATACATCTTGAATAATTCTGTGAATGCATTTTTTTCTGAATCTGAACAACAAGTTCCCAGTTTAACATATTTAGGTTGTTCAAATGTTCCCAAATTGACCAAGAAATGCATCATCATGGAGCTGTTGGTATTCATATTATTTGGCCTCCTGAATGTAGATTGTAAATCAAATAACTTCTCAAGAGTCAAAACATTATTTGGGACATAATTTGTCTTTATATTATCAGTTTCTTCTCGATAAGATTGCATCTCTTGTTGATGAATTTCATCATTGATCACTGAGTTTTGGAAGATGTTCAAACTAGTAAGGAAGTTGAAAATTTGAGAATCACAATCGAATACTCTCCAACTTGTGATGTTTTGAGGTACGGATGGCCTAAACATTAATTCAATTGAAAAACGATCCTCAGGAGGAATAAACCTAGATGTTGCATTGACCAAAATATTAGTGTCTACAATTTGATTACGGGGTATAGAATTAATATTAAATGCATCAAATGAATAAAGAAAATTCCATACCTCTTGCTGATAGGCTTTCATTTGTGGAGACAGGAAGTGAATAGTATTTCTTACCTTTCGAACAATAATATCTGAGCTACCAAACACTTTCAAATGTTTTACCTCGAGGTCAATGAACTTTTTGAGACCTTGCACTAAGGTTTCGTATTCAACAATGTTGTTGGTGAATTCAAATTATATTCGACCTGATATGAACATTTTTCCTTGACTCAGTTCGAGCAATACACATCCTATGTCGGATCCATCCTAGGTTTTGGAACTGTCAAAGAACATGGTCCACATTTCTGTGACATTAGTTTCGTTAGCAAAATTAAATCCTAAGTTAGTAAGTACAAGACATGCACCATTATGTGCTCATGTATGGCAACTTTATTGTAGTTCATATGGTATCTTAGAAGTCTGAGCTTCGTAAAAACCATAATTAGTCTTGAATAAATAGTTTCCTAGGATAGAATGAGAAAAGATAACATGTTCATTTTCACATTCTAATTATGTCACTGTGTGCTTCATGTGCACTTCATTATTAACCAAGATTTGATCTGATTTACCTTTATGGGGAAACCATAGATGACACCAATCAATAGCGAAATAACCTTAGATTTTGATCGACCAATCTCTGCTTAAGAGAAAACCATAACTTTCTAGGATGTCTACCACAACTATGTCTATAGTATGATGAACTCTTGGATCACATGATAGTCTAATTAACACATCCTTGAGTTCCCCTTTCACTTTAGCATATGTTCTATCTAACTGGATAATCCTGGTTTTTGTTATTTGTGGGACAACATCGATCTTTTCACAAACAAAAAAAGGCATGATGTTAGAAGAGACACTAGAAAATGCTAAATAGTTATGAACATTGAAATTGAAAATATCATAAGTAAGAAGAAAAGGTGGTATATGCGATTTTGAAAAATTTCCTATGCCAGTGGCGTTTATAACATATGTTATCTCTACCTTATGAATCTCTAGTGTATTGTTTCTAGAATTTAATCTTTCAACAACTGCAATAGTTTTTGTTTGAGTGTCATGGGTTTTGAAAATGTCATGTAGGACTTCACGTTGTTGTAGAAGAAAGAAAATATTGAACATGGAGATATTGGCTTTAATGTTCTTCATATGTTTGATTACATTATAATCTAGGGTGTGTGACTTTGAATCATTATTAACTTTCCCATATTTCCCTTGAATCACTTTTTCATCATTTTTAATAATGTTTGATGTGCTTGGTTTATCTTTATTTGCTACCGCATTCTGTCCAGTTTTGTTATTAGCTTTCTCTAGAACTGTACTGCTTGGTTTTGGGAGGACAGGGGGAGGTGTTATTTTACTGAGAGGCATGTTTTCTCCTTTGGGAGATGGAGTTTCAGATGGTGGATCTTTGCTGCAAAAATTATAACCTTTTGAGGTAGAAAATTTTACAGCTTGAGTATCTCCAGAAAATGTTTCTTCAATTTGTTCATCATTAGATTCCACACTCTAGTCCCAGAAGGGAATAACATATTCTGTAGGTGCTTCCTTAGTAGTATCAGAAGAATTTGGTGCATGAATTTCATCATCTAAACTTTGTTGATCAAGCAACTGGTTTATTACTAATGACATAGAGTTGATCCACTGAGGGAACGTTTGTTCAGGATGATTTTGTTGATGGTAAGAGAAAACATTATCATTACTAAAACTATCTAGATTGAAATGCATGTGTGAGGGTTCCAATGGTTGTGGTGGGTTGTTTGTTTCTTAAAAAATGGATGGAATGTTCATGGTTTGGATAATCCTTCACCAACATTCTCTTTTAAGCATACCACTTCATTCGATAATTTATTAACCATTTTAACCACATTATCAATATCCCTGGCTTCCTTGTCAGGTGCTTTAGTTAATAACAATGGCTTCTTCCCAACTGACTTAGTTTTCTCATAATGGGGATGTTGGTCATATGCTGCCAATTCTCTTTCCATAGTTTCATATTCATCAAAGTTTAGTGCCATTGTGTTTCTATTATATCGTCTTACAATCATCTCGATGGATGGGGTTAAGGAAGTTGTATAATATTCAATGGCTAAAGATTGAGCGGGAGCTACCTCATGGGGAAAATAAATTAATACAATTAGAAATATTTGGTTAAATATCTTACTCTTTCCCTCTTTTCCATTATGATGTCTCCTAGCTCATTATGTAGAAATGCAATTGTTTTTCTTTCTCCAAACTTCCTCATAAAAATCCTTTTGAAAATGTCAAAGTTTGTACTTGATCCTCCAGGCAAGATGAAATACCAAGTAGAGGCTTTCCCAAAAAAAATTATAAGGAAATAATCTGAATACTTCATCTTCATGTTGTACTCCTAAAAGACGTATGGCCAAAAATAAATTATTTATATGATCTTCCAGGGATCCGGGTTTGTCTGGATGAAATTTAGGTAAGAGTCTATCAAAATTATTTGGAATCTCATGTACTTCGCTAGGCATATTTAAAGATCCTTGGAATCTCCATCGTGGTAATACCTCTTTGTAATTCCTATTTTGTCCCATTATTTGTTCTAAGGTGATTTCAGGTTGTTCACCTTGGAATTCTTCTTCTTTAGGTTCAGTGAGGAAATGCACATCTCTACTTAAGGGTACTGGAACCTCGTGTAATGTAGTTTCAATAAGATCATCTATGGAGTCGATGTAAAAATCAAGATCTGTGTCAAGACGTTCTACATGGGTAACTTTTCTTCTAGGAAGTGCAGAAGTTGTGGGTAACTTTCCGAGTAATTTTTCATAAGCATGAGTGATTGTACAAGATTCGTGAAGTTCTTCTTGAGGTATGCGATACTAGGTTTCATAATATATTTCCGTACTTCTGGAAGCACTTCCAAAACTAGCTTTCGAGTCTTCATACATAATTTCTTGCTCAGAATCAATTCGAGGAAATAAAGTAGGTTGTGAGCTGGGATGACTCATTAAAGACTGATTTCGATTATTGTTTAAGTCATGTATGTAATCCATAACCGATGGCACTCATTCTAGTGCCAATTCTGTTGAGGGATCCAAATTCACTCGAAAATAGCAAGGGTTACTCCCCAGTATATGGTCCCAATTAGACTATACACCGTTTTGTTTAGGAGTCCCATCCTAAATTCGACCCGACTACCATTATTTCTAACTTCTTGTTTTTTTGTTATCGGTTAAGGTATGGTGTACCAATGCGAGGTTGGATGCAATGCAGAGATGTAGATGAAGACCATGTATGTAAAAAAACAACTAAGCTATCACTAATCTATGCTACCCTATCCTATATAGGATTTAAACTGAAGTAACCAGTGAGCTATAATGTGACCAAAGCTTAAAACTACTTTAACACAGTTAGTTATATAAAAAGAGAAAGATTGGAAGCAACAAAACATGTGAATATATAATCAGATTAGTCCAGATTACATTAACATATACTGTAACAACTTAGAAAACTCAAGGTATGGAAATATTCAAAGAAATACCAGTACTGCAAAAATGTAATTAAGATAGCATAAGAATTAATCTACAACAAACAAATCATTCTTACAGTCCATAGAAACAAAAAAATCACTTGAAGTAGTTCAAAGCTCCAATCAATTTCTACAAAATATTTCTTCTAAACATATTGGCCTTGAGGGATTCTCAATATTCATTAACACTGTATAAGTTCTTGAAACAGTTCTTGGGTCTATACAATGCTTGAAAACAAAAAAATATAAAACTCCATTCTCTATAGTTTCTAATCTACTTTATACAAATAATGGTAACTCCTATTTGTCTTTCACCTTCTTATTGAAGTAGTTATGAAACTATTCACTTTCCCTTTTATTATGGAAAATGGCACAAAATGATGAAATTTGAGATAGTTAGGAAAAGGATGAAAGAGAAAACAATGGTTTGTCCTTTTCCTATGGTATTTTTCTTTGGAGATGGGCTATCCAAACTTCCAACTGATTATACAATTCCTCTATCCTCCTATAAAATAGTTGCTCCAACATTGCTTCAATCATGGCCACACTATCATCCAAGGCACTCATATCTTTCTCCAAATTTTTCATGCAATGTGGTATCATAGTATGGAGCTTTGTTGGCTATATCAAATGTTGATCAATAAGATCGGTTGAGACAAAATTTGATGTTTCAACCACTTGTCTTCCTCTTGTAATTTTATGGAATGCATTCACTAATTCCTCCATGACTAAGTTCTTCCCAAGTTTGTCTAGCATTGGGAGTTGACCATGTCTTATCAATTCTTGAGAATCTTTGTGAGTTCTAGAGAAAATTCCTATTTCTTTGGTAACTTATTTGTCTATTAGTTACCCTACTTGCTGGAAATGATCTAGTGAATACAGATCTTTCTTCCTCATTGATTTTGAGGGTATGTATAATTTTGGAGACACATCAGGATTTTCTACTATCCAAGTATCAATATCAGCTATACCCTCCAAGATATTGTTGTATTGCATCAACTGCATATGTATCTTGTTTTATTGGTCAATCATTGTTGCATCTACATTTTGGAGAAGACAAAGGTTGGCATACATATCGAAGATCACATCTTCCATCTCATTTCTCACTTTTCCCGAAATGGATTTAAAACTAAGAAGACTTCTCTCATCTATCCTTACTTGTTGGAGATTCTCTTATAAATCTTTGATATTCAGTTCCTTCTCCTCGTTATACTGGCACAACCTTTTCATATTACCTATAGTTTCATCCATGAATGGAAATTATACTCTTGTTGTTTCCACAGGGTTTTCCCTGACATCTCCTGTGATGGGCACCTAGGTTACTACTGATAGAGGAGCTCCCTCTACTGCTGGAACCTTCTTAACCCTTTTTTGTATGATTCGGCCCAATTTTATATCATATGTAAAACTTCATATATCATTTCTCTCAGTCGACCAAAACTGTTCCCATGGCCTAAGACCTAACACACTACTTGTTGTTTTTGTTTCTTCACCCACGGTGGATGTTCCAAGGACATCCAAGTCCATTGGGTGTGTGTCTCCTTATTTATCCTCCTCTTCCTTTTACTACCTTTCTTCTTCAACAACTTTATATGTTTCTTCTTTTCCTTCTAATTTTGTCGCTATTCTTGATGGTTCAACTTACTCCTTTTCCTTCTTAGTAGTGACGTTTTCTTCGACTTCTGCTTTTACTCTTGCTTCAATTTCTGCAATGGATTTTTCTTTGTCAGCTTCCATCTTTTGCTTATTTTTAGCATCATTTTTCTTCTTCAATACTTTTCTTTGTACCTCCTCTTTTTCTTGGTATGTTCTTCTTCTTCTATCACAGAGCCCGAATGTGTTGAGAGGGATATAAGGGAAGATCTCTGAGCTTCATCTCTTTCCACATATTTTCTATCCACCTATCTTACATCTTCTTCATCCTCTATACTTCCTCTTGGTTGACCTATCCTATTAAAAATAACCTCATCATAAGTTCTGGACTTCTGATGTACTCCTTCTTGCTAGAACTAAATGGTGTATTCGTAAGGGTGTCTCTTGCTATGAAGATACTTTTCAACAATGTTCTTGGGATCGTGTCTTTTGAATCATTCTTCTCCAAAATGATAGGAGAGAAAGATGTTTACTTCTATCTGGGCCTGTTTGTTGTTTTCAAAGAAGTAGTTCCCAATGAAAATACGAAATGGAGTCCAGATGGATTTCTTCGATCTATACAACATTTCTTCGAACCCATGTATGATTGTATGATATTCTACTTCCTATAGCACAATTTTATCTGGGGCAAACCTAGGAAGTAGGTGAGGTGGTTTCATTGCACCATATATCCTGATATATGTCCCATGATCCATTAGATACCAATCCCCAATTTTCCTTATAACTACTATGGCCTTCTCGGTCATACTATGTGGGGAGGTTGAAAAAATGAATTCATACAATGGTGTGAGGAAGTGTTCACAGATCCTTTGGTAATATGTTCGGGTATTTGTGCTTTGAGAGTACTTTGCAGTACATATGGATAACAACATAAACGGTCAACCAAATCCATCCCATGTTGGGTTATTTGTGGGATATGCACCTTATATCTAGGAGATATGAAGCCATATGAAAACTAGGGAAGCTCCCCAGTTGTGCTCATGTAACAACTGAAATTTCACTTTTAATATTGTTAGACAATGTTTATGCCCAATTAAATGAGGCACCTATGTTCGACAACATAGGTATTCCAATAGAGGATGAACACCTTCAATAACCACTCACATAACCAGATCAAAGATCAACACACTAATGTTTTCACATGGTAAAACCCCTACAGGGAAACATCCACGGCCCCAGCCAACGCGACCACTTGGAGTAGTTTATTAATGCAAAGAAAAAAATCATAGAGAGATTTTACAAGAGAGTTTCTCACAATCGATCATCAGAAAATGACCCTCCATTCTCTTTAAATAGAGATCATGGACCAATTGGGTGTTAAGCCACAGATCAATGGTCATTAAGATCGAGGAGAGTATGAACCGTCAGATCACTCTATGTTGGGAACATATCGTGACTGTTGGATTTCCTAACTACAAATGCATACTAATGCATACTAATGGAACACAATTTTACCTAACGACATATTAGACCAAGTAGATCTTAACTAACTCCTAAGTATCTAAATATCCTAATATCCCCCCTTAAGAACAACTTGGGATAGGATTGAAGGATTTACAATAATGACACAATAGGAGAAGGAAGGAGGAATTAGAGCCTATTCCCCCTTAATGACAGCTTCCTAAACTCCTAACATAGATCGAAGTTTGGAAAAATTCACTTCTGTAAGAGACTTTGTGAAAATGTCTGCAACTTGATCTTCTGTAGGGCAAAAGAGAACTTGAATAACTTGATCATGAATGAGCTTTCTGATGAAGTGCATGTGTAGCTCGATGTGTTTGCTACATTGATGTTGAACTGGGTCTTTGGCGAGCTTGATGGCACTTTGATTGTCACACCAAAGTCTGGTCGGATGCTGGTGCTGGAATCCAAACTCTGAAAGGAT
>ML817049.1:50716-74881 GCA_009831015.1 Picea engelmannii | reverse complement strand
TTGTGATTGGACGACGCAAGAGCATCGTAGCAGAGCGAGGATCAACAGAGATAAGGAGAGCTTTCATAAAGTAAGTACATCATCCTTCTTCTCTTGTCCATTCAATACTTTAGAACTAGGGAAAGAGTAGTATTCTGTCACAAATTGTTCCAGATCCAGGTGGATCTGGGGAGATTGGTCTGTGTCCGCACTCACGAATTTATCCTTGAACAGGATGTTGCAGGTCTGGTAGTTAAAGTACTAGGGATGAGCACACGCGCTTCTTCAAATCATCAAATGCTTGTTGCTAAGACCAGCCCCATGCAAATTTTGCCTTACCACCACCCCTGGTGATTTGGCTGAGGGCCCAGGCAATATGGAAGAATCCCAACACAAACTTGTGGTAGAAATTGGCAAGGCCCAAGAAGCTCTGAAGCTCAATGAGTGTAGTTTGGGCTGGCCAGTCACGGATGACTTGAATCTTGGCTGGATCCACATGTACACCATGTTGCTCAATGATGTATCCCACGTAATGGAACCTGTCCATGCCGAAGGAGAATTTTTTCCAAGTTGGCGTATAGCTTGTGTTGCCACAGGGTGTGCAGAACCTATTGAATATGCTACAAGTGTTCGGCCCAAGTCTTTCTGTAAATGAGAATGTCATCCAGATACACCACTACAAAATTATTGGTGAATGGTCATAGGATATCGTTCATCATCCTCATGAAAGTGGCCGAAGCATTTGTCAAACCAAAGGGCATGGCCAACCATTCAAAAAGGCCTTCCTTTGACTTGAAGGTGGTCTTCCATACATCTTTTTGTTCTATCAGGACCTGGTGGTAGCCAGACTTTAGATCAATCTTACTGAAGTATTTATCCATTGTGAGTTGATCAAGGAGGTTGTCGATTCGGGGAATCGGGTATCAGTTTCTGACTATGCTTTTATTCAAAGCCCAATAATCAATTCAAAGTCACCAGGTTACATCTTTCTTCTGTACCAGCATGATTGGGCTCCCGCAAGGTGATGAACTAGGACATATATTCCCCTTGTGGAGCAGTTCTTGAATTTGTCACTTGATCTCCTCATTCTCTAATAGAGAGCAATGATAGACTGGCCCATTGGGTAGTGGTGCACTATGGGTCAGATCAATGGGGTGCTTGACCTGGCAGTGCAGAGGTACCCCCGGTAGGTGAGGAGAAGATATATGAGTATTCTTCCACAACCTTATCTACTTTCTTTTACTGTGTGGAGAGGTCGGTCGCAAAGACACTGGATGTGGCTGTGATCTTTTGCTTATTCTGAGAGAGAATCATGAAGAAGACAAACTTCCCCATATGAGAGATGACCTTCCTACATTTCTTAGCAGAGATCAAGGAAATAGCACTAAGTGGGACTGCCTCAGGTATCCTGTACAATTTCCTGTTCAAAGTAATAATAACACTACGAGGCCTAGAATCATATACAACATGACGTTTCCATAAATAAGGTTGGCCCAAAAGAATATCACAAACTTCGAGAGGAGAAACATCACACAATACCTCATCTTTGAAGGGATTGATGTCGTATGACAGTCGACACTGTTGGTTGACACATACATCACTTCCTTGGCGAATCCATCCAATGGTGTAGGTTTGTGGGTGAGGCGTTGTTGGAAGGGCCAAACGCTTGATGACCTCTATAGAGACGAGTTTCTTCTAGCTACCGCTATCAACGATGAAGTGCAATGGGGTTCCTTTTACCCACATTTTTGAATGGAAGAGGCACTCTCCTTCTTCTGGCTCGTCTGGTTCACTAGGATGGAGCTTGGTGGTAGCAACAGTGGCACTGGATTCTGCATCAATGATCCGTCTTCCCCTTTCTAGTTCTAGATCAGAGTTAGAATCCACATCTAATTCAGAGGCTTTCACTTCGACCATTAGTGACTTATTTGAGTGACAATCAATAGTGTTATGCCAAGGTCTCTTATGGAAGTTTCACCACTTCCTAGCATCTTTCTTTGTCTTTCCAGTGTCCTTCTTTTCTTGTGGCTTGGACTAGTTTTCTTGATACTTTCCATATTTTCTCTATCCTTTGTTTTGTGGGTTGGGGCTGACCTTTCTTGGCTTTTGTTGTGAGGGGTTCCCAGGCCCAAATTGTTGTGTCTTTTGTTTGATCTTCTGCTCGATTTTGACGACATATCGGTAGGCCGTGCCCAAGGATGAGATGTCTAGAAATTCCATTTCGGTCTGGATGTATCTATGTAGAGCACCGTGATACTTGAGCACCATATTTTTCTCTGAATCTTTGATACCCAGCTTGGTGTGCAAGGTATGGAAGATATTTGTGAAATCTAGCAGTACTTGGACTCTTTCTTGCTGCAACGTGGTCCATTTGGTATATAAGTCGTCATAACTTCCGGCAGGGTAGTATTGTTCCTTAATAGAATTCCTGAAGGAATCCCATGTGGTTGTGACTATAAATAATGAGGGTTACTCTATTTCCTTTTACTCACAAAATGTTTCCCACCAATCTTTGAGATGGAGGATGACTTTGAGGAGTGCAAAAGTAATATTTTCTCTATTCGAGAAGTTATGGACATAAAAATACCCTTCTAGAAGATTCAACCACTTTTCGACAGAATCCGCGTCTATCTGATCTTCAAATATAGTAATATCAAAGTTGATTTGTACCTTGAAGGGGGTGGCACCTCCACTCGAAGAAGATGCATCACCTGTTGGTAGCCGCCGAAGAATTTGCACGAAACTATCCATCATCTCATTCCTCTGTTGCATGAGGGATTCCTCAATCAACAGTTTGAAAGTATCTCCTATCCCATAATATTTCTTTTCTCCTACCATGAGAGGTCGCTTGGGCGTGTGAGAGATTTTTTCCTCAAGAGAAACAAGCTCAAGACCCAACTCTTTGTACTCTGACCTCATTGGGGACATGCATTAAGACGACAAGGAGAAGACGACTCTGATACCACTGATCTATATTTTATGACCAGAAAGAAATGAATTCATATTAATAACATATTCTTAACACAAAATAGCAGAGATACAGTAAAACTATTTTTCTATTCAATAATGAAATATGTTTAAACTGTAAAATGCAACGGAAACAAGCTTGCTGGAATGGTGGCAGCTTATCTCTAAGAAAAGATGTGACGGTTGCGCTCATTCGCAAGAAGATGATTACAATGAGTCTCCGAAGGCCTTTTATAATAAACAGGAATGCCAAAAACCCTAAACATCCAAAAACCTAACCCTAAAAGATGAAGTGCCAAAAGTCATCTGGGCCCCGTTTGGGTAAGTTAGTACATTAACTTCCCAAGGTCGCAACTTTTGCATATGATCTTCGTTTTAGGCATATTATAGCCCGTTGGAAAGGTATCATTGAGGAGATTCATTTTTTGGGATCAATCATTCCTTCGACTATCATTGAGAAGCTCTATCTTGAAAAACCTTCATTTAGGCCCTAAAAATGGCCCCAGAAATGAAAACTGCTAAAAATAGTAAATTGCCAAAATTTCCATAAAACTGTTTTGAGCCAGTTGGAAAAGGTGGGTGGCCACCAATATCCATATAGATCAGGTTCCCACTACAATTTTCAAGTTTCTTCATGTTGCTACATCTCCATTTGCACCAGCGATATCCTCCCTGATTACCTCATCTCCATCTTTGTCCAAGGCTTCTCTGTATCCCTCCCTCACCCACTGAACCTCTCCCTTGCCTCCATCTCGCTCCTCCTCCACCATCATCTCCCCTCCACCATGCCTCAAGAGCATGGTAAATCTAAGAGGGGTACCTGAAACTACAACGACCTCTCTAGAAACAACAGGCTCACCCCCTCTCAAAGGGTGCTCATCGCCCACTTAGCGAGTTCGCATCACTCCACCAAGAGATTAAATTTGGCTCTCCTCCATGGAACCTCTCCGGTAAAATTGGAAGTGAAAGCCTCCACTACCCATTAAACCCCGTACCTCCAGCCGCTTTGCAAAGTTAAAGAGGAGGCACCACCTCTGGATGCGTTCACAACTCTTCCCACTAACCTCCTAGCCCCTCCCATTATTAAACATATAGATCCCTATTATGGGGATGGTAGTTTCCAAGTAAAGTAGGAGATCCCTCCCTTAGCCACTATTCCAGATGACAACAACGCAATGAGCAAAGGGCAGATGACCAGGCTTAGCACTTCGACAATCACCTCATGTAGGAGTACCTCAGCATCCTCTTCGAAATTAGATAGAGGCATGTGGACCAGGATCACTCTTAGCGAATTCTTAGCCAAAGGATGGATATCCTTTTTGAGGCGCTCTTGGATGCACCGACGCATGCCAAATACCCAAACTGCAGCCAACAGTTCGTCCTAGCTTACAACATTCATGGTCAACCCGACCCAACCAACGATTCATCCCAGCTTACAACATTTATGGTCAACCCAGAGCAACCGCAAATTAATGTTTCTAGGTTCAAGTCTTTTTGTTCAATACTAGTTGCAGAATTGTTGGTCTAGTGATCTATAATGATATTGTTTCCTTTTCCTACTATATTTCCATAGTCTCTGCCATGATAGCTCTGTTATAGTCTGTTTAACGTGAATGCGGAATTATCTAATCATTATATTTATCTCACACGGTGATCATTGGGATTTTGATGTCAATTGTAATTATGGTGCAAAAGCACAGACGAAATGCCTGAACATTAGTAGACCACCTGTGTTGGTTTCTTTCTTTTGCAGAATCGTTGGTCTAGCGATCTATAATGGTATTGTTTTCTTTTCCTACTATATGTCCATAGTCTCTGCCATGATAGCTCTGCTTATAGTCTGTTTAAGCCGAAAGAGGCATTATCTAATCAGTATATTTTTCTCACATGGTGATCACTGCGATTTTGATGTCAATTGTAATTATGGTGCAAAAGAACAGACAAAATGCCTGAACATTAGTAGACCACTTGTGTTGGTTTCCTTCTTATGGACACAGGCAGATGACACTTGTCTTTGTATAATTTATGGTTGATATTAATGACACTTGTCTTTGTATAATTTATGGTTGATATTAAGTCTTTGTATAATTTATGGTTGATATTAATATAAGGCTCTTTTAAAAAAATATTTATACAGACTTATTTGTATAATTTATGGTTGATATTAATGACACTTGTCTTTGTATAATTTATGGTTGATATTAATGACACTTGTCTTTGTATAATTTATGGTTGTTATTTCTTTCTTTCCTCATATTGAATTGAATAGGTAGGCTCTTAATAGTGTCCTCAATCAGTGACCCTAGTAGAATGAGCGGCTATCCCAACCAAACAAACCAATTCGTCCTCACAGGCAGAAAATGGAAGGAGTAGGCCAGCTAGAGGCATCAGTTCAAGGAGCTGCTTTTCATATTTGATGATTTCCTTCTTGTGGATACATGTGGATGACACTTGTCTTTGTATAATTTATGGTTGATATTAATCACACTTGTCTTTGTATAATTTATAGTTTATCTTAAGTCTTTGTCTAATTTATAGTTGATATTAATATAAGGCTCTTTTTAAAAAATATTTATAAAGACTTATTTGTATAATTTATGGTTGATATTAATGACACTTGTCTTTGTATAATTTATGGTTGATATTAATATAAGGCTCTTTTAAAAAAATATTTATAAAGATTTATTTGTATAATTTATGGTTGTGATGCAACCGGACTCCTCGGAGCACGATCGCTCTCATAGGATCTTCTCCTCTCGATTTGGCCTGAAGAACTTCAAAGGTTCCTCTTTTTCCCTGTCGGGAACATTCCTTACCCACAACAACTCTCAAGTGACCTCCCTTCTATATCGGGAAATCGGACTTCGCAATGTAGCGAATCCTATGGTCGCGTGTTCCTTACTTCACGATTCCCCGAAATCCGATGCGAGTCAGCGTTGACTTCTTCTCTGCAATCGAAATTCCCTTTATCGGGAAATCACTACTCGCAAGTTCAACAAATTGAAACTCCAATCTCTGGATCCCAATGTGCCGATTCTCTGATACACGTGTGGACTTGACTCCTCTACCTTCTATCTGCCTATCGGGATTTCGGAACTCGCGGGATTGCGAGTCCTAATGTCGATGGACTTGGGACTTACCTTTTCCCGATCCACGATATGATGCCACCTGTACTCCACCAGTTCTCGTGGTCCCACCCTACCACGTCACTATCGGGATATCGTTGATTGCGAATCCAACCTGCAAGTGTTCTCTGCCATCGAGAACCCCGATTCTCCGATCCCCGACTCCTCGGGATCTCTTGACAAGCGTCTCACACAATCGACGGCTCAGAGCTTATCGGAGTATCGCTCTTTGCGATATCGCCACTCTCGTTCCAACAAATTGATGCTCCAACTTGCGATATGCCGATATGCGATGTCACATGTGATCTGACAGTCCCTGTGACTCCAGATCAACGACTCTGTCCCTCCTGAATTTCGAGCCTTCTCACACTTGTGCCGATAATCTTCTTGCACCTCTGTAGGATCCAACGGCCCATGGAACTTCGCGAAATCTCCACAAGGATTTCGTCCGCCTGTTCTTTCTTCATTTCTCTCCCTATTGAGACTCGTTCACCTGCTCTCTTACTAACCTGCGGTGCTTCCCTTTGGTCTGCCCGCATGACTTAACTCCATTGTTCTTCAACGACTTTGATGACCTATCCCTCTTGAGCTTTTCTTCGACTTTAAGTCCTTGGCAAGAACTCTCTTGCTCACACACCTCGCGGCAAACCTTCAACACGTCTTAGTGTTGAAGATCTTTGACTCTACGCGCTCTTGCAATAGCAGTCTTAAATGTCCTTGCTCAAAATCACGACTGAGACTTCTTCTCCTTGGTCTGTGCCTTTCTTTCACGACTTCAACAAACCAAATTGACTTCTGGGCGAATGAGAAAAACCGTTAAACTACTGAGCCTTCATCGACGCACTCTTGGCGGATGAATTCAACTGCACTCTATGCAGGAATATCCTGGCTTAGATAGAGAAACAATTGAAACTCATTCTCTCTCTCTCTCATTCAAACTTCAGTTTCAAACCTGAACTCTCATGCACAGCATATACAAAGAAAATGCATAACCAAAAAACATACATTCAGAGCACATAAATAACATACACAGAGAAACAACACCAGACCTGAGTTTGAATCAAAGACTCTCTTCTATTAATTCAAATCTGTACATAAGTGTTCTCCAAAAAGTTCTCTGCTTGCTCTCCTCTTCCTGAATGCTTCTCAATTTCTAGATTATGTTACAATGTACAAAGGAGGGTGTCTATATCTGTTTTCCCTCTCGAACTTTAAAATTGTCTAATCTAGAATTAAAAATTCCATCTACTTTACATTAAATCTATTAAATGCCTCATCTACCTAAGGACGAGAGCTATCCGCTCAAGGTCCATTACAATATACAAGGTGCGCTTCATTAATTCTCCACATTAATGTTTGGCGCAACCATATCAAGGTGAAATTCAAAAAGAAATATGTTGCTTGTCCAGCTGTCTTTTCTGCTCTCTCGCTTGATGAGTTGGCTATGCTCCTGCATCATACTCCTCGGCTAGAAAACTTTCATGGGATCCTATCCATGAGCTCCTGCACGGTCTGTCCATGCTTTTGTATCATCGCTTCATTCTCCCAGCTGGCGTCCTACACTAGGTGATTCTTCCATTTGACCAGATAATCAAAATACTGCTTTCGCCTGGTCTTTCTACCCACTCTCTTGTCCAGTATGCACTCCATTTGTAGCTTTTCTGCAATTGGAATTTGCTTCTGCCACTGGACCACTGGATGCTCAGTTGCAGTCTCTGCTTCTCTAGCTCTGTATGGGTATAAATCTGAAATATTGAATATCAGAGATATCCCGATGCCATCCGACAATTCAATCTCATACACATTCTCTCCAAATTTCTTCAGGACTCTGCATGGTCCGATTTTCTTCATTTCCATCTTGTTATATGTTCCCCTTGGGAAACTTTCTCTCCTCAGATGTGCCAGAACCATATCACCAACTTCGAACTGAAGTTGTCTCCAATGTTGATCTGCTCTGCACTTATACTCCTGATTTGAATCAATCAGTCGTTGCTTCACCTTGGAGTGAAGTTCTTTCATTGCTTCAACAAATTCCTCTACACTAGCACTGCTAGTAGCCGTCTATTCTGACTTCCTGAGTTCAGAAACTCCCCTTAGTTGTGTCCCATACAAAATCTGAAATGGACTCTTCCCTGTGCTCCTATTTACAGAATCATTGTAAGAAAATTCTACCTATGGCCACACATTATCCCAACAACTGTCGTGCTCTGTCACCAGGCTTCTCAACAAATATCCCAGACTCCTGTTGACAACTTTTGTTTGCCCATCTGTCTGCGGATGATAAGCAGAACTAAACACCAAGTTAGTTCCTAGCTTCTTCCATAGCGTCCTCAAAAAATGCCCTATGAATTTTGTATCCCTGTCCGATACTATGCTTCTCGGCAATCCATGGAGTCGAATGACCTCCTTGAAAAACAGATTGGCGATGTGTGTCGCATCGCTGGTATTTTGGCATGGAATGAAATGTGCCATCTTTGAAAACCTATCCACGACCATAAAGATGAAATCAACCCCTCTCTGCATCCTCGGCAAACCCAATACAAAATCCATGCTTATCGCCTCCCATGGTCTCTCTGGTATGGGCAATGGCTGATAAAGACCTGCAGTCTGCTTTCTCCCTTTCGAATGCTGACAAATTTTACACCTGTCAACAAATCGCTTGACTTCTGTTCGCATGCCTAGCCAAAAGTATGATTCGCTCATCTTGGTGAATGTTTTGTCGTGGCCAAAATGCCCTACCAAACCTCCACTGTGCTTTTCTTTCAACAGGTTTTCTCTCATGGAGCAATTTGGAATACACAGTTGATTGCCTCTGAACAACAATCCTTCCTGGATCATGTAATCTATCCATGGGCTTCGATCTCTGAGAACTGGATTCTCAGCTGCCTCGTATGCCTCTCTGAAATCCGCATCACCCGCATACATGTCCCTGAGATTTTCAAAACCCAATGTTTTGACTCGGAACTCCTGCAACAATAAACATTTCTTGTTCAAAGCATCAGCCACTTTATTAGCAGTACCCAAAATGTGTTTAATTACAAACGTGAAATCATGCATGCCATTTTGCATGTTTCTGATTCAACTTCTCTTGTTGACTCACAAACTGCAATGCATGATTATCACTGTACAATACAAATTCCTTGGGTATCAAGTAATGCCTCCACTTCTTTAATGCCTGTATGATGGCATAAAACTCTTTATCATACGTGGAGTATTTCAACTTTGCTTCATCCAGCTTCTCACTGAAATATGCAACTGGTCTGTCTTCCTGACTCAAGACTGCTCCTATGGCATACCCGCTGGCATCACATTTCACCTGAAATGTCTTCTGGAAATCCGGCAACACCAACACTGGTCGTTCCATGATCTTTCGCTTCAACAGATTAAAGCTTTTCTCAGCCTTTGTTGTCCAATGAAAAGACTTGTGTCTTTTCTTGACTGTGTCCATCATTGCTGCACTAATTCCACTGAAGTTCCTAATGAATTTTCTGTAGAAACTTGCCAACCTGTGAAAAATCCTCACTTCGAAAACATTTCTCGGTGATGACCAATTCTTAATCACTTCCACCTTACTCAGATCCATTTTCAATTCATTCGCCGAAATCACAAAACCCAAATAAATGAGCTCTGTCTTCATAAATGAAGATTTCTTCATATTAATGAACAACTTCTCCCGCTGTAGCTTTCTCATCACAATGGCCAAATGTTTCAAATGTTCATCCCTTGTCTTACTGAAAATCAGTATATCGTCCAGATATATGATGACAAATTTTCTGATGAATTCCCTCAGGACTTCATTCATCAGCCTCATGAATGTGCTCGGCGCGTTTTTCAAACCAAATGGCATGACCAACCATTCGTACAAACCCTCGTTTGTCTTGAATGCTGTCTTCCACTCATCACCTTCCCTCATGCAAATCTGATGATATCCGCTCTTCAGATCAATTTTTGAAAAATAATTTGCCCCACTCAGGCAATCCATCAGATCATCCATTCTTGGCAGTGGAAACCTGTACCTGATGGTTATCTTGTTGATTTCTCTAGAGTCTGTACACATTCTCCAGCCTCCATCTTTCTTCGGACTAACCACTATTGGAACAGCACATGGACTCAATCTTTCTCTGACTAATCCTTTGTCCAACAAATCCTGGACCTGGTTCTTAACCTCCTCATTTTCCTGCGGTGTCAACCTATACATAGCTTTGTTCGGAAAACTCGCTCCTAGTATGAGGTCTATGTGGTGACTCACACTCCTCATCGGTGGCAACGAATGAGGTAATTTGTCCACGATGATGTCAGCAAACTCTTCCAGTAGTTCCTGAATCTCTTCTGGTAAGTCATCCACTCTTTTGCTAGTCAGAACAATTCTCGGTTTTCTGACAACAAAGAATTGTGGATCTTCTTTCTTTTCCATCTCTGTGAGAAGCTCCTTCCCACTCATGAGAAGTATTGTGCTGTTTACTTCCGTCTTTACCTCCTTATCCTTTATCGGAAGCAATCTGTGTGTTCTTCTGTCCTTCTCTAAAGTATATGTGTTCATCCTCCTGTCATGAACCACATTTCGGTCATACTGCCATGGTCTCCCCAACAATACATGACATACATCCATAGGAATAACATCACATAAAATTGCATCATTATACCCACCTATCTTGAATTCAACCAAGCATTGTTTAGTGACACTCACCTGATGTCCTTTTTGTAGCCATGATACTTTATATGGACTCGGGTGATCAGTCGTATCCAGCTCTAATTTCTCCACCATCTTGGTTGAAACGAGATTGTCGGTGCTTCTGCTATCCACAATGACCTTACATTTCCAGCCCTTGGTCTTGCAAGCTGTCCTGAATAGTCGGCTTCTCTGAGCTGTGTCCTCCACCTCCTTCTCCGGTGTTAAAAGGACTTTATGCATCCCAAGCGATCTTCCGCCTTCTGCATCTTCATTTATCTCAACATCACGCTTCTGATCTTCTGCGATGTGAGCTTCTCCAACGTCCTTCTTTTTCTCTGGATAGTCGAATGACTTGTGCCCATTCTTTCCACATGTAAAACATGTGATCACTCCAACTCTTCCTCTACCTCGACCTCTGGTACGAGGAAAAGTATTCGCATCAGCATATCCGCTACCCTGCTCTATATGTTGTCTCCTTGGCTCAGCATATTGCTGTCCTCATTGTGAGGTTCCACCTCTTTCTATCTGACCCTGAGGTTTCTTCCATTCCTCCTTGGGCTTCTAATATTTCTCCTGGGCAACTGCCTTGTTTCTGGGCTGACTTCTGCCTCGCCCTCGCTGACCTTGCTTACGGCTCAGATTTTCTTCGGCTTTGAGAGCCATCTGGTAAGCATCCTCAATTGTTCGGATGGTTTCCATACTTAATTCATCCTGAATGTCGTATCTCAGGCCATTCAGGTACCTAGCAACTTTTTCATCATCGCTCTCCCGATGACCTGCTCGAATATTGAGCTTGTAAAACTCCTTGGTGTATTCCCTCACCGTCATCAACTTCTGTCTCAGGTTCTGCATTCGTCTAAACAGTGTGATCTGATAATCCCTTGGGATGAATTTTTCTTTCATCTTGGCTATCATTCTATCCCAACTTTTAATCTTCTGCTTTCCCTTGGAACGTCTGTCTGCCTGTAGCTCATCCCACCATAATGCTGCATGTTCTTTCAAGCGCGTAACAACATGCTTGACCTTCTTGTCCTCCTCGATATCCTCATAATCGAAGTAGGTGTCAAGAGCTCGGATCCAGTCCAACAACTCTTCTGCATCCAGACTTCCTTCATAAGCTGGAATATCCATTTTTGTCTTCGAACTCATCCTGGCGATGGATTTAATCAATCGCTCAGTTGATGCATCCTCTGCTGTGACCTCTTATGCATGTCCAGCTTCCTCTTAAACCTTGGAATCACTAAGATCCCCTGCACCAACTCCGCGTCCTTGTGTTGTCCCCATCTCCTCAAGCCTTGCTTGAAGATCTCTCATCTGCCGCTCCATTTCTGGATTTCCTGCCGGCCTACCTCTTCTCCGCACCTCCCTGTCTTCAGGATCTGGTGACTACCTTTCTCTTCTGGGTGGCATGATGAAATCTTCTTCCTCCCTGTTGCAGAAAACAAAGAGTCACTCAAGCTCTGATACCACTCTGATGCAACCAGACTGCTCGGAGCACGATCGCTCTCACAGGATCTTCTCCTCCCGATTTGGCCCAAAGAACTTCAAAGGATCCTCTTTTTCCCTTTCAGGAACATTCCTTACCCACAACAACTCTCAAGTGACCTTCCTTCTATATTGGGAAATTGGACTTCGCAATGTCGCGAATCCTATGGTTGTGTGTTCCTTACTTCACGATTCCCCGAAATCCGATGTGAGTCAGCGTTGACTTCTTCTCTGCAATCGGAATTCCCTTTATCGAGAAATCGCTACTCACGAGTTCAACAAATTGAAACTTCAATCTCCGGATCCCGATGTGCCGATTCTCCGATACACGTGTGGACTTGACTCCTCTACCTTCTATCCGCCTATCAGGATTTCGAAACTTGCGGGATCATGAGTCCTAATGTCGATGGACTCGGGACTTACCTTTTCCCGATCCTTGATACGATGCCACCTGTACTCCACCAGTTCTCGTGGTCCCACACTACCACGTCACTATCGAGATATCGTTGATCGAAAATCCAACCTGCAAGTGTTCTCTACCTTCGAGAACCCCGATTCTCCAATCCCTAAATCCTCGGGATCTCCTGACACGCGTCTCACACAATCGACAACTCAGAGCTTATCGGAGTATCGCTCTTTGCGATATTGCCACTCTCGTTCCAACAACTTGATGATCCAATCGCGATATGCCGATATGCGATGTCGCATGTGATCTGACACTCCCTGTGACTCCAGATCGACGACTCTGTCCCTCCTGAATTTTGAGCCTTCTCACGCTTGTGCCAATAATATTCTTGCACCTCTGTAGGATCCAACAGCCCACGGAACTTTGCGAAATCTCCACAAGGATTTCGTCCGCCCGTTCTTTCTTCAGTGCCCTCCTTATTGAGACTCGTTCACTTGCTCTCTTACTAACCTACGGTGCTTCCCTTTTCTCTGCTCGCATGACTTAACTCCATTTTTCTTCAACGACTTTGACGACCTATCCCTCCTGAGCTTTGCTTCGACTTTAAGTCCTTGGCAAGAACTCTCTTGCTCACACACCTCGCGGAAAACCTTCAACACGTCTTAGTGTTGAAGCTCTTCGACTCTGCGCACTCTTGCAACAGCCGTCTTAAATGTCCTTGCTCAGAATCATGATTGAGCCTTCTTCTCCTCGGTCTGTGCCTTTCTTTCATGGCTTCAACAAACCAAATCGACTTCTGGGAAAATGAGAACAACCGTTAAACTACTGAGCCTTCATCGACGCACTCTTGGCGGATGAATTCAATTGCACTCTATGCAAGAATCTCCTGGCTTAGATAGAGAAACAATTGAAACTCATTCTCTCTCTCTCTCTCATTCAGACTTCAGTTTCAAACCTGAACTCTCATGCACAGCATATACAAAGCAAATGCATAACCAAAAAACATACATTCAGAGCACATAAATAACATACACAGAGAAACAACACCAGACCTGAGTTTGAAACAAAGAATCTCTTCTATTAATTCAAATCTGTACATAGGTGTTCTCCACAAAGTTCTCTGCTTGCTCTCCTCTTCCTGAATGCTTCTCAATTTCTGGATTATGTTACAATGTACAAAGGAGGGTGTCTATATCCATTTTCCCTCTCGAACTTTAAAACTATCTAATCTAGAATTAAAAATTCTATCTACTTTACATTAAATCTATTAAATGCCTCATCTACCTAAGGACGAGAGCTATCCGCTCAAGGTCCATTACAATATACAAGGTGCGCTTCATTAATTCTCCACATTAATGTTTGGCGCAACCATATCAAGGTGAAATTCAAAAAGAAATATGTTGCTTGTCCAGCTGTCTTTTCTGCTCTCTCGCTTGATGAGTTGGCGATGCTCCTGCATCAGGTTGATATTAATATAAGGCTCTTTTTAAAAAATATTTATAAAGACTTATTTGTATAATTGATGGTTGATATTAATGACACTTGTCTTTGTATAATTTATGGTTGATATTAAGTCTTTGTATAATTTATGGTTGATATTAAGTCTTTGTATAATTTATAGTTGATATTAATGACACTTGTCTTTGTATAATTTATGGTTGATATTAATATAAGACTCTTTTAAAAAATATATTTATAAAGACTTATTGGGCTTTATAATTTATTTTTTTAATTTATGGTTGATATTAATGACACTTGTTTTTGTATAATTTATAAAGACTTATTGTGCTTTATAATTTATTTGTATAATTTATGGTTGATATTAAGTCTTTGTATAATTTATGGTTGATATTAATGACACTTATGGTTGATATTAATGACCATTTTCTTGGTATAATTTATGGCTGATATTAATATAAGACTCTTTTTTTTTAAATATTTATAAAGACTTATTGGGCTTTATAATTTATGGTCGATATTAAGTCTTTGTATAATTTATAAAGACTTATTACTTTATAATTTATTTGTATAATTTATGGTTGATATTAATGACACTTGTCTTTGTATAATTTATGGTTGATATTAAGTCTTTGTATAGCTTATGGTTGATATTAATGACACTTCTCTTTGTATAATTTATGGTTGATGTTAATATAAGGCTTTTTTTTTTTTAAATATTTATAAAGATTTATTGGGCTTTATAATTTATTTGTATAATTTATGGTTGATATTAATGACACTTGTCTTTGTCTAATTTATAGTTGATATTAATGACACTTGTCTTTGTATAATTTATGGTTGATATTAATATAAGGCTCTTTTTTTTTAAATATTTATAATGACTTATTTGGCTTTAGAATTTATTTGTATAATTTACGGTTGATATTAATGACACTTGTCTTTGTATAATTTATGGTTGATATTAAGTATTTGTATAATTTACGGTTGATATTAATATAAGGCTCTTTCTAAAAAAATATTTATAAAGATTTTGTATAATTTATGGTTGATATTAATGGCACTTGTCTTTGTATAATTTATGGTTGATGTTAATGACACCTGTCTTTGTATAATTTATGGTTGATATTAAGTCTTTGTATAATTTATGGTTAATATAAATATAAGGCGCTTTTTTTTTTAATATTTATAAATAATTATTGGGCTTTATAATTTATGGTTGATATTAAGTCTTTGTATAAATTATAGTTTATAATTTATTTGTATAATTTATGGTTGATATTAAGTATTTGTATAAATTATGGTTTATATTTATTTGTATAATTTATGGTTGATATAAATGACACTTGTCTTTGTATAATTTATGGCTGATATTAAGTCTTTGTATAATTTATGGTTGATATTAATGACACTTGTCTTTGTATAATTTATGGTTTATAATTTATTTGTATAATTTATGGTTGATATAAATGACACTTGTCTTTGTATAGTTTATGGTTGATATTAAGTCTTTGTATAATTTATGGTTGATATTCATGACACTTGTCTTTGTATAATTTATGGTTGATATTAAGTCTTTGTATAATTTGTTGTTGATATTAATATAAGGTTATTTTAAAAAAAAAAATTATAAAGATTTATTGGGATTTATAATTTATTTGTATAATTTGTGGTTGATATTAAGTCTTTGTATAATTTATGGTTGATATTAAGTCTTTGTATAATTTATGGTTTATAATTTATTTTTATAATTTATGGTTGATGTTAATGAAACTTGTCTTTGTATAATTTATGGTTGATATTAATGACACTTGTATTTGTATAATTTATGGTTGATATTAAGTCTTTGTATAATTTATGGTTGATCTTAATATAAGTCTCTTTTTTAAAAAATATTTATAAATACTTTGTATAATTTATAGTTGATATAATTAATGGTTGATATTAATGACACTTGTCTTTGTATAATTTATGGTTGATATTAATGACAATTGTCTTTGTATAATTTATAGTTGATATTAGGTCTTTGTATAATTTATGATTGATATTAATATAAGGTTTTTTTTTTAAATATTTATAGACTTATTGGGCTTTATAATTTATTTGTATAATTTATGGTTGATAATAAGTCTTTGTATAATTTATGGTTGATATTAATGATACTTTTCTTTGTATAATTTTGGTTGATATTAAGTCTTTGTATAATTTATGGTTGATATTAATATAAGGCTTTTTTAAAAAAAATATTTATAAGGACTTTGTATAATTTATGGTTGATACTAAGTCTTTGTATAATTTATGGTTGATATTTTTTTTTTTTTGTTGTTAAATAAAATGGTGGGACCTTTTATATTAGCAAAAACCAAAGTATACAGTGACTGGTGTTGGCTCCAGCTGGCCTGCCTTAGCAGGAAACCAGGACAGCTGGGCCGCCTGTGCTTGATACATATCTATTGTTAAAACATATTTATGCTCGCCCTGCCCGAGGGAAACCAGGGTGGTGGTGATATAGAGTTTCAAAAACCAGAGCATTCCTACGCTTAAAAAGTCTATGAAAACTAACTAGACCACAATAGTATTAAGACTTCTAACTAGGACCCTTGGGTGGCTGTTTGCTTGAGCTCACTCGCTTGTATCCCGTTCGACGCCAGCCTGCTGGAATTGCAAACTCCTGTGCGCATGTTGGACACTGCTTCTTTGGGGTGGTCTTCGAGAAGGATGCGAAGAGCATGTCCATTCGCTGCTCCATTCTGTCAAGACGATAGCCTAGGCCGCCCAGCATGCTTCTGAGTTCAAAAACGAGTGGCAGGTGCCAGGGTTCCGAGAGGGTGGGCTGGTCCAGTTCTCCTTCGTCGTCATGCTTCCGCCTGCCGGTGCTTCCTTCTGCTTCTGCCTTATGGTCTCCCTTTGGACGGGTCAGTTTTTCCTTGCTCCTTTCTGTCCCTGTGGTGTCGTTTGGCGGGATTTCCTCCACGACTATGCAGTGGGGGGGAAAGTCCAAGTGGGCAGCACTGTGTCTTTCCAGGTGGGCGTGCTCGGCTACCTCTGCCACGGGAGGTTGGTATAGCATGGCCTCCTCCGGGCTGATCTGTTCAACAATTGCCATAGGTGTCGACCAGGAGCGCCTCTTGCGTCGTATGGACGCCAAAACCAAGGCTTTCTCAAATTTTTGGATGCGCTTACGCCAGGATTCAGTTCTGTACCAGGCTGCCCCTCTGCGTGACTTGCCTCTGAGTCGAGGCATGATGAAGGCTTCTGTAGGAATGTGGATGGGTGGGGGTTGGAAGTGTTGGGCGCCCTCTCTCTGCTCTATCCTTGACAGAAAATGGAGAGGTCTCTCGGACAGAGTGAGCTCTGCGAAGGTTGAATGCATTTCTGCTCTGTCCCTTATCGTTATAAAACCACTAGCGGCTATACACACGATCACCATTAACTCTGTGCTCTGAGTGCTCTGCCTCCTGGTACCGCTCCCGCGCGCTCTTCGCATTAAGGTGGCGAGTGCGATCCATAAGTCGATTAATTGACGGAGGAATTGGGCCGGTTGATGCCATTTAATGAGCGTCCTGGCATCCTTCCGCGTGTCCTCGGCTGAGCTCTTGACACCCCATCCAAGGGAATTTATGGTTGATATTAATATAAGGCTTTTTAAAAAAAATATTTATAAAGATTTATTGGGATTTATAATTTATTTGAATAATTTATTGTTAATATTAAGTCTTTCTATAATTTATGGTTGATATTATGTCTTTTTATAACTTATGGTTGATATTAATGACACTTGTCTTTTTATAATTTATGCTTGATATTAAGTTTTTGTATAATTTATGGTTGATATTAATATAAGGTTATTTTTTAAAAAATATTTATAAAGACTTTGTATATTTTATGGTTGATATTAAGTCTTTGTATAATTTATGGTTGATATTAAGTCTTTGTATAATTTATGTCTAATTTATGGTTGATTTTAATATAATTTATGGTTGATATTAAGTCTTTGTATAATTTATGGTTGATATGAATGACACTTGTCTTTGTATAATTTATGGTTGATATTAAGTTTTGTATAATTTATGGTTAATATTAATATAAGGTTTTCTTTTTTTAAAATATTTATAAAGATTTAATGGGCTTTATAATGTATGGTTGATATTAAGTCTTTGTATAATTTATGGTTGATATTAAGTTTTTGTATAATCTATGGTTGATATTAATATAAGGCCTTTTTTTTTTTAATATTTATAAAGACTTATTGGGCTTTATAATTTATTTGTATAATTTATGGTTGATATTAAGTCTTTGTATAATTTATGGTTGATATTAATATAAGGTTCTTTTTAAAAAATATTTATAAAGGCTTATTGGGCTTTATAATTTGTTGTATAATTTATGGTTGATATTAAGTCTTTGTATAATTTATGGTTGATATTAATATAAGGTTTTTTTTTTTAAATATTTATAAAGACTTATTGGGCTTTATAATTTATTTGTATAATTTATGGTTGATATTAAGTCTTTGTATAGTTCATTTGTATAATTTATGGTTGATATTAAGTTTTTGTATAATTTATGGTTGATATTAATATAAGGCTCTTTTAAAAAAAATATTTATAAAGACTTACTAGGCTTTATAATTTATTTGTATAATTTATGGTTGATATTAATGACACTTGTCTTTGTATAATTTATGGTTGATATTAATGACACTTATCTTTGTATAATTTATGGTTGATATTAAGTCTTTGTATAATTTATGGTTGATATTAATATAAGACTCTTTTTAAAAAAATATTTATAAATACTTATTGGGCTTTATAATTTATGGTTGACATTAAGTCTTTGTATAATTTATGGTTGATATTTTTTTTGTTTGTTAATTGGTCTGGCATCGAGATTAATCTTTGGCTTGAGAAACAGTTACTCAGGGGCATCTAAGCCATCAAAATCACCTGGGGATTGCACCCAGCCTGAGCCACACCAACCCTTAACATGATTGGATTTTCTTGAGCCAAACCAACCCTTATGATCCGGATTTATGTAGGAACACAATGAAATACAGAAATACTCATAAACATAGAGATGCAGCGGAAATAAGACTTCATTTCATTAATAACAAATGGCTGAAATATGCTTACAGACATAATGGAAATAAACTAGTTGGGGCGCTGGTAGCTTATCTCTGAGAAGAGATGTGGCGGCTACTGGCCTCTGAACTGTGTTACAATGAGGATCGAAGGCCTATTATTATTGAGAGACAATGGAAAACTCTAAACATCCAAAGACGTAACCCTAGGAGATGAAGCGCCAAGACTATGGGCCCCGTTTGGGTAAGTTGGTACATCAACTTCTTGGGGACGTAACTTTGGCATACGATCTTCGTTTGACGCGTTCTATACCTCATTAGAAAGATCTATCCAAGGAATACAACTTTTGGGTGAGAAACATTTATCTACAAACCATGTTACTCTCCGTTTTCCCAAAAAACGTCGTTTAAGGCCTCAAAACGGCTCCGAAAGTTCAGGACCCAAAAAACTGCTAAAAATAGTAAATTGTGCGGAAACTGAAAAACTGAAAGAAGCAATGGTGGGGGTCCAAGTGGAATATTTGGGTGGCCACCAATATCCACCTGGATCATTCCTCCCCCCTTAGGAAGCAATGGTCCCCATTGCGTTTAGTTCCTCCATGAGATGAGGAAACTTCTGCTGAACTTGGTCCCTGGTGAGCCATTTGCCTTGGTGAAGGAGTTGGCCTGCTTTGACAACTCGATATAGTGGTATCCCTTGTTTTCAAGTGTGCTTGATCTGTGTATCCATGATCTGATCAGTTCTGTCTTGTTCCATGCAGTTTGGTTTTAACTCTGTTGGTGTGAGTTGTTCTGCCATGTCGGATGTGTCTAGTAGAGGTGGAAAGTAGGGCCAAAGGCAGTCCACATTGAACACTGGGTGCAAACCAAGGAATGGTGGAATGCTAAGCTCAAAGGCATTTTCCCTACAGCCTTGGTGAGGGTGTACGACCCATATCGAAGCGGACGAAGCTTGCGGTGGGGTCCAGCGAGGCGCTCCTTTTGCAAATGCAGCCACACTTTGTTGCCCACCTGGAAGTTGTGTGGCACCCGATGTTGATCATGTCGCTGCTTGTACTTAGCATTGGATCTGTCCAAGATGTCATGAACCTGTTGGCGGATGTGTTGAATGTGCTCAATGAATTTGTTTGCCTTATCTGCTTCAGACTGGACATGAGCTGAATCTTCTGGAGTAGCCACAAATGGCATGGCTATGTCAATGGGACATAGTGGCTGGAATCCCAAGCCCACTTGAAAGGGTTTGTGGCTGGTTGAGCTATGGAGAGCTCGGTTGTAGCTGTGTTGTACATAGGGGAGGCTCTCATCCCATGTGCGTGGATGCTTTGAATTGTACATGTGCAGAATGTGTACGATCATCCTGTTGACGACCTCTGTCTGGCCATCAGTTTGCGGATGGAAAGTTGTGGACTTGGTGAGCTTGGTGTCCAACATCGACCAAAGGCTGGACAAAAATGTACTAAGGAACCTACTGTCCCAATATGAGATGATAGACTGTGGGATCCCAAAGTGTACCCACACTCATTCAAAGAAGAGTTTAGCAGTGGCTTCTGCTGTGATATTCTTCTTGCAGGCCATCATAATGGACATCTTCGAGAATCGGTCGATGACCACAAAAACACAGTCATTGCCATGCTTAGTAGAAGGAATGCCCGACATGTAATCCATAGAGATGGATTCCCAAGGTTGACTGGGGGTAGGAAGTGGAGTATAGAGGCCTTTCTTCTTGATGGTTGGTTTGGCAATGGCGCAAGCAGTGCAGGATTGGATGTACTTCCCAACATCTTGTCAAAGGTTCGGCCAATAGAAATACTTTTGTAGTACTGCCATGGTTTTCTCGACCCTGAAATTCCCAGCGACCCGACTGTAGTGTGCCTCCCAAATCATCTTGGCACGCTCGCTTGAAGGAACACAAAGGTGTCCCAGGTGACAAAGCAGGGCATCCTAGAGGTGAAAATTGGGAACTTGCTTACCCTCCAAGAGTGTATTGTATGTGTGGCTGAATTTTGGATCACTTGTGTAGAGAAGCGGCCAATCAGAAGTCTCGTGCCCACAAGAGTTGAGCACAGTGGTTAGTGCCACGATGGGTGGCCGACTGAGGCAGTCTGCAACATTATTTGTGTTTCCTTTTTTGTACTTAATGTTCAGATGAAACTGTTGCAGGTATGTGGACCACTTCTGATGGCGATCGTTCTGCAACTTCCCTTGTGTCTGTATGAACTGCAGGGGTCAGTGGTCTGTGTGGATGATCGTTTCCTTTCCCAAAATGTAATGCTTCCATTTTCGACAAGCCTGCACAATGGAATACATTTCTTTTTCATAAGTGGGATACTTCTGGATTGTGTCAAAAAGTGTCTCACTGTGATATGCCACTGGATGCCCATGTTGAGTAAGGACTGCCCCAATAGCATAGTCAAAGGCATCTATCTCGATCTCAAATGGTTGTTGCAATTCTGGTAATGTGAGCACTGGTGCAGAGCAGAGGCGATGCTTCAACTCCCTGAACGCTTTCTGTTGAGATTTAGACCAAAATAATTTTGCTTTAGCTCCTCCCTTGGTGACTTGACTCAAGGGCCAAGTGATATGAGAGAATCCCAACACAAATCTACTGTAGAAATTGGCAAGACCTAAAAATCTGCGGAGCTCTGTTAAGGTGGTTGGGGCTGGCCAATCTCAAATGACTTGGATCTTTGCTGGATCCACATGCACCCCCTGCTCATCAATAATGTATCCCAGATACTGAACCTGGGTTATGCCAAAAGTGCATTTCTACAAATTGGCACACAACTTGTGTTGCCGCAGTGTTTGGAGGACCTGTTGGATGTGGTGGAGGTGCTCTTCCCAAGTCTGGCTAAAGATCAGAATGTCATCGAAGTACACCACTACAAATGAGTTGGTGAATGGCCGCAGGATGTCGTCCATTAACCTCATGAAGGTTGCAGGGGTATTCGTCAACCCGAAAGGCATGACCAACCATTCGAAAAGGCCCTCCTTGGATTTGAATGCAGTCTTCCACACATCAGAGGGTTCGATTGGTACCTAGTGATACCCAGATTTCAAGTCGATCTTGCTGAAATATTTTTCCCCCTTGAGTTGGTCTAGAAGGTCATCAATCCGTGGGATCGGGTACCTATTCCAGACAGTGATCTTGTTCAGTGCCCAATAGTCAATGCAGAGTCTCCAAGTTCCATCCTTCTTCTGCACCAATACGATCGGGCTCCCACAGGGCGATGAACTCGGTCGTATGTGACCTTTTTGCAATAGCTCCTGAATCTGCCTCTTGATTTCGTCATTCTCCAGGACAGAGCGCCGGTAGATGGGTCCATTGGAAAGGGGTGCACCTGGGGTCAGATTGATGGGGTGCTTGACCTGGCAGTGTAGAGGCACCCCTACGGGGGAGGTGAAGATGTCCTCGTACTCCTCCATGACCTTATCCATCTGTTGTTTTCGTGCAGCGGGGCCCTGTCTAGAGGTCATGGCCATAGTCTTCCTCTTTCCTTGAGGGCAGATCATCAGGAAAACAAATTTCCTGGTTTTGGAAATGAGCTTACTACATTGTTTTGTAGTAACCAAAGAGATGGTAGTAGGCGGTGCTATCTCTGGTATCCTGTACATCTTATTGCCCAAAGTGATAATAACAGCACGAGGCCTGGACTCATACACGACATGTCGCTTCCACAAGTACGGTTGGCCTAATAATACATCAGAAACATCAAGAGGAGCAATGTCACATAATACCTCATCCGTGAAGGGCTTGATGTTGTAGGGAAGGCGACATTGTTGACTGACGCTGAGGTCCCGTCCTTGGTGAAACCAACCAATGGTGTATGTTTGTGGGTGTGTTGTGGTCGGCAAGCCCAGCCATTTCACGACCTCTACCGAGATGAGGTTCTTCTGGCTCCCGCTGTCGACAATGAACTGCAACGGAGAACCCTTTACCCACATCTTGGAATGGAAGAGACGCTCTGCCTCCTCTGGATCTTCTGGTTCCTCCTTCTGGATCTTCATGGTGGCAACGGTGGCATTGGGCTCCGCATTGATAATCTGCTTCCCCCTGTCATTCCCCTTGTCAGGTTCTGATTCAGAGTCGAAGCATGCATCCGATTCAGAATCCTTCAACTCGGCTACCAGTGACTGCTTGGCCCGACACTCACTTGTGTTGTGAGTGGAGCTCTTATGGAACTCACACCACTTCCCCGTGTCCCTTTTTGGCTTCGTGGTGTTGTTCTTTGCTTGTGGCTTTGGTGGGTTGTCCTGGGCTGCCCCGCCTTGGCTTGGTCCTTATTTCTGCGGTTTGGGAGTACCTTTCCCTTGCTTCTGATTTGTAGAACCAAAGTCTCGCTTCTTCTATTTGAACTTCTGCTCAATCTTGGCAGCATATCGGTATGCCACACCAAGTGAGGAGATGTCGAGGAACTCCATTTCCTCCTGAATGTATCTGTGCAGACAACTATGGTACTTTAACACCAAATGTTTCTCTGAATCTTTAATACCCAACTTTGTGCGTAGGGTATGAAACAGATTCGTCATCTCATGCACATCTTGGTCCCTTTGCTGCCGCAACGTAGTCCATTGTATGTATTTGTCCTCATACCTCCCCACAGGATAATATTGTTCCTTGATGGCGTCTCGGAAAGAATTCCAAGTGGGTGCAGTTGAGAACAAAGAGGGTTCTCCCTCGCCCTCTTGCTTCGAGTAGGTTTCCCACCAGTCCTTGACATGGGGGCCGGCTTTAAGGAGTGCGAAAATAATCTTTTCTCGGTCGGAAAAGTCATGAACCGAGAAATATCCTTCTAACAGATTCAACCATATATCTACAACATCTGCATCTATTTGGCCGTCAAATATGGGATTGTCAAAGTTTACTTGTACCTTAAAAGGAGTGGCGCCTCCAGAGTGGCTTCTGGATGTCGATGCACCGCCAGTCGGAATCCGTTGAAGAATCTGGGCAAAGTTGTCCATCATCGCGTTCCTTTGTTTCTCGAGGGCCTCCTCG